>CAWUFW010008381.1:600000-894884 GCA_963921515.1 Calotriton arnoldi | reverse complement strand
CACAAGCCACACTGAACATAGTACCACACGGCAGCCACTGTGCAACCCATCACACACAACCAAAACACCATTGAAGTCCAGTCCATGTAGCCCCTACTGCCTGTCAACCACACACCCCACAACTACGCCTATGTAAGACAAACAACACTAGACGCAACAGAGCGGAACAACATAAATGCACACGAACACCACTGAACCCATCAAACACACAGACACACCATGCACATACAACATACCATCCATCCCATCCGTCAGCCCCAGTCTCATGAAAGGCATGTCATCCGCACAGCTGCCACATATACAGCAGTCACGCTAAGACACATGCCCATGACCAACCATGTGCCAGAAGTCAATGAAGCGCACGACACACTGTGAGCAACAACACACAACATGGGCCCCCCCGAGCACTGCAGTGATGCACATGGCACAGGGCAGCACGCACACCAAGGAGATGGGACAACTGCAATACGTTGGCTGGCACACAACCAACACTCACTCATAACGATGCGTCCAATGCCATGTCCAGTAATCACAACAGACAGCAAATATGCAGGCCATGTCAAGCATGCACACACCTCAAACCATGCACTGTCATGCTGCCACAACACATGTCACGTTCGGCACCCATGGCTTACAGCATGTACCCCAAAAGCATATCCCCTCCCAAATGTGAATCTGGGGCATGGCCCCCATGTTGCCATATGCGTTCCTAAGCGTCCCATTTGAACCCCAAAAGCATATTCCCTCCCAAATGCGAATCTGGGGCATGGCCCCCATGTTGCCATATGGGTGCCTAAGCGTTCCATATGAACCCCAAAAGCAAAGTACAAACCAGACCCAGGATGGGCCAGGAGCCCGCATACACCAGAGTCACAATGAGTAGGGGCACAGCAACACACCCATCGGCATGGCCAATCCGTCCCATGCCACATGTGCACAGCACACAGTCCCATTGCCTAGCACACACAACTACAGATGCCACAGCCACACACTCGCCTCCGGGAAACCCATGTACGAGATTGCACGAACTGCCAATGTCAGACGACAAATACATACTTCGCCAGGTGCAACACAATAACAAATCTCATTCTCTCCACAGGTGACGAACTGCCGGATGCTGGGGATGGAGACAGCAGCCAGCACAGCCAGCCCACAAGCCCCCAACGAGGACACACGGATCTGGAGGATCTGTCCTCCTCTTCGGACACGGACCACCAAGCAGGCCCATCTGGTGTGGCAGGGCCCAGCCGCTCCCCAGGACCCCTCCTACCCACCAACCCATCATCCAGGGATGCTGAACAGTCCCAGCCCCCTGCTGCCACTGTCGTTGCGGCCACACCCACGGTCATTGCGGCCACTACCACTGCCGCAACCGCCACCATCGCCGCACCGACCACCACCGCCACCACCACCACCACGTCTTCGCTGGCACCAGCCCCAGCGCAGGTGGTGGCCCGGCCGACTGGATCCACCCTGGGAGCCACAGCGAGGACCGTGGTGTGCAATGTGGCTAGTGGGCAGGGCCGGTGGCAGCAGGACTGGTAGGAGGAGCAGGGTCAGGGAAACGCCAGCCTCCCCTGGGAGCCATGCCCTGCCTCAAATGGCCAGAGTCCTTGGGGCCTATGAGGAGGCCCAAGAACAATGGGTCAGGTCTGCTACAGACACGCAGGAGGTGCTGGGGGTGCTGAGGTCCATGGACGCCCATATGGGCCAATTCGTGTCCCGTATGGACCAACTCGTGGACCTCATGGGCCAGCTGGTGGTGGCGGTGGGGTCACAGGCAAGGCCAGCAACACCACCTCCGCCACCACCTGCTAGGGCGCAGGGTCGGGCAGCAGTGTCCACTTCCCTGCGTCCACAGCCAGTGAGCACACCTCACCCACCACCAGCAGGTCGCCACCACACACCCCCTCCCAAACGTGGAAGGGGCCGTCCGAAGAGGAAACAGATCTCCCGGGAGGACTTCGCACGCTCCAGTCGCAAGTGAGGCAGCCAGCCAGCCTTCCGCCAGCCTTCCTTGACCAGCCACTGCATTGACTTGCTCTACGATCCCACTCCACACAGCCAGCTGGATGGCATGTGTGTGTTGGACTATGGACATAGAACCAGTGGGTACACCCTGAGCTTCACTCAGCCATGACCGACAGCTCATTGTCACTGCACGCACCACTTTTGTCATCACCTTACACACAATCACATGTCACAGTTTGGAATAAATGCACCTTTTTCACTAACTGCTGTTTGTGCCCTGTGTTTTATTTGTACGGAATACAACGGCCACCTTGGGCGGAAAGGCACCTGATGCGTGGCATGGCAATGGAATCCGGAGGGCCTGTAGGGACCTAGGGGTGGGAGACAGAACAGGAGCACATTCAATGAGTGTGTCACACACCCATCACACAGTACATGTCAACAACTACAAGCAATGTACACACATCGCACAGAGCAATAGGGCACAATGCCACAGTCACCAACAGTGGCATACTACCCTGGCCATGGAGCGTTGACACACTGCACGCAGTGAACATACGGCCACCCTGACACAGCACACACACACCTGCACAGATACAGACACATCATCCGTCGTACATGGACACTCACCGTCAAGTGAAGTAGCGGGCGATGAGCTGCTGGCGCACATTCCCAGCTTCCTCCTCTCCGCTGTCCACCTCACTCGAGCTGTCCTGGTCTGCGGGCTGGGGCCCTGGTTGATCTCCGTCATCCACAATGAGGGGGATCTGCTTCCGAATGGCCAGATTGTGCAGCATGCAGCACGCCACCACTATCTGGCACACCTTCTGTGGGGAGTACGCCAGTGCACCCCCGGTGCGGTCCAGGCACCTGAACCTGGACTTGAGGAGGCCAAAGGTACGCTCGACCACACGTCTGGTCCTCCCATGTGCCTCATTGTATCGATCGTCTGCTGGGGTGCGAGGATTCCTCAATGGACTGAGCAGCCATGCCCCATTCGGATACGCAGAGTCACCTGGGTGTGAGGGACACAGAGAACCGTTGCTATTCCAACTGGACAGGGGACAGCATCGCACAACCAGCACGCTACACCACTCCACATACTCACCGACAATACAGCCACGATCCTGTTGCAGATTGGCCATCAGTCGTGGCAAGATGCTGTTGCGCATTATGTGTGCGTCATGTGCCGAGCCTGGAAACTTGGCACACACGTGGGTGATCACCATGTCCGCAAGGCACACCACTTGCACATTCAGGGAGTGCGTGTGCTTCCTGTTGCGGTACAGGTGCTCAGTGGCCTGTGGTGGAACAAGGCCAACATGTGTGCAGTCAATGGCTCCCACGACGTGTGGGATTCTGCCAAGGGCATAGTATGCACCCTTCACTGCCGCCAATTCACGAGCCCTGGGGAATCTGATGTACCTGTTTCGGTACAGCATCATGGCTGCCAGTACATCCCTCAGCACCTTGCTGAACATGGGCTGAGACATCCCTCCTCCACTGCCCACTGTGTGCTGGAATGACCCAGTGGCGAAGAAATGCATGGCGGCCATCACCTTAGCCGTGGGGGTGACAGCAGTCGGATACACCCTGCGGGGACGGAGATGGGGCTCTAACATGGCACACAGTCGATGCAGGGTTGGCCTGTCCAGCCGAAACTTCCTGATAACCTCTGTATCGTCCATGTCCGCCAGCAATTGGTATGGGCGGTCAATGTTCGGTCTCCGCCTGGGGTAAATGGCAGAGGACACATGTCAAAGCAACACGGCACATAGCAATTTCGCATACACATCACTGACATGACTGAGCAAGCACATGAGCCACAGCCCAGCTGTCAAGCTGGGACGGCACGGCCACAATACACTTACACAGGTCTCCCAACAATGGCAATGGCAAGTGAGACATACCACTGCCATGTGCATGCACATGGGGATCTAGGCCCCAATGACTTGCGGGCGTGCTGATGGGGACTGACTGCATATTCGTCAAGCGGCAACGCCACGGCAACATGAGTGTCTGCTGAGCATGGAACTGCTTCCGAGGCTGGATGAGTATGGCACACGACGACGACGATGTGGGCACGGGCTGAGCGGCCAATACAAGTGGGACCTGTGGCACGAGGGGATATGAGACAGTAGTAGGTGTCAGCACTGCACCCTATGTACAGCACTGTACGGATCACAGCTCCCGAAACATTGACTGGTGTCCACATTGACAGCCCCATGCCAAGACGGCTGTGTGCTTGCAGTCACACGTCACAGGTGAGAGGTTACATTGCACGTGCCAGGTTGCAGACGTACATAGTGGGAGCTGGCATGTGTGTGCATGTGTCTCCTGTTCAGGATCCACCAGATGGGCGCTGACTCTGTACTGACCTTTGGACACAGCATGTTCCGTGGAAGGTTTGTGTGTGTGGGATGGTGGCACTGGATGTGCCTCCGTTGGGTGGGGGGCCATGCACAGGGCGGGTACGTCGATGATTGCGCATTGTTGGTCACGGTGGGTGCACCAACTAAGATGTGTTGCCCTGTGTTCAATTCCTATGTCCGCATGATGATGGACTGTGGATGTGGGCAGACTACACATTGGTCGATGTGCTGTCTATATGCATGTGCCTTCACACCAGGCACCGCTGCCCCTGCACATGTGACCCCTGCTGGACTCGCTGCTGGGTCTGTGGAGCTGATGCACCTTCTGTGCGTGGGGCGGACAGCTCTCCTCACTTCCCTCATTGCGCATGTCATGTCTTTGCCGCAGGTGACATGGATCATGGAGGGCCCACATGTACGCGTGGGTAGGCTACACATGATTGTTCACTGGTCGCCACCCCAGTCAGTGTTTCGAATGGGAAGGTTGTCGTGCTGGTGGTATGTTCGATGTGGCGGATGGGCGAGCCTAGGTGCGGGCTTACGTTCCGGACATGGGGGTAGTTGTATTGGCGACTAGTTGCAGTACACACGGGACACGTCTCTTCCTTTCCACATCTGGGTCATCCCTTGTACTAACTGACAGTGATACGGTCATCTTCGCCCCAGCCCTCATGTCCTCCCTCGCCCCCAATATGCATGCTCACCTGCGTGGCTAACGCTTGCACAGGCAGCCCCAAGCTCGCACCAGAGAGGGCAAGGAGTGTATGTGTGGGTCCAGTTGCACGAGTGGGCTGTCTCAGGGTATGATGTGTGGCGGGACGCCGTCCACCTGCGTGGTGCCCCAAATGGAGACCCGGCCTGCATGGACTATGCATCACAGTCTTCGCCTTCCGGATCCGCCACCTGCGACACCCAGTGGCTGTGGCTGCCCTTGCGGCCAGGCCGCGTCCGTCTGTGACTGGTGGCCCACACATTCACTCTTTGGCCTCTCTGGGGAGGGCTCGGGGGTGGTGGCGCACGCGCTTGCACTTAGTCGCAATGGCATGTGGCGTGGTTGGTATGATGGGCAATGGATGGGATGGTGCGAGCCACCTCCCGTGACGTCAGTGCTGCTCGTGCTGTGGTGCGTCCCCCCTACACTTCCATTTGACTTTTTGCCATGCTAGACGTTGAGGTTCTATTGCCTGCGTGATATGACCAGGAGGAGCGCGAGGAGACCTCTGACACACCATGCTCCACTGCCATCCCGTGCCCTGTATCGCCTGTGCGGATTGACTATGTTGGGGTTACACCTGGTCGACTGGGGCTGTGTGTGCCTTGTCAAGGGGCATGGCGGGCGCACAACAGGATCCAGCTTGTCCACAGAGGGTGGGCTGAGGTGCGCCTGGTACCGCTTTGTACGTGTGCCCGGCTGCTGTGCACACACGTGTTCACTCCCCCGACAGGTGTCCTCTCACAATGCCCAGGGAAGCGGTGGTGTACTGTTCATGACCCCTCCCAACACGGCGTGCTCCAACTTGGCATGTGCGCATCTACCCGTCGCACCCACCCACCTGAGCACTGCGTCCATACGACTTCACACGACACATGTGTGTCTTCCACAGTAGTGCTACTCATTTGCGTTGACATCCAATACCAGTGGACTACATGGTCATGTCACGACTGCCGTGTACTTCACATACTCTCATCCTCTCTCATTCGTACTTGTGAAATGAGTCAGCGGAGACAGTTTTGGTTTCAAACATTATATTGAGTCTTCTGTCCTCTGTGATGCAGTATAGTGGACACTACTGGCAGCGGAATACATGTTGAGGATATACTGAGCATGATTGCAAATGGGATAGGGTGTGGGGTTACATGTGATTGGCTGTTGCATGTGGGATGTGGGCTTCAGAGTGACATCTGCTTGGCCAAGGCTGTGCTAATGTACATTTACGTATAGCTGCGGAGCTGCGGACTTTGACACAGACGGTATACATGTAGCCTACCAGACCGCTTGGCATCATGGGCACAGTCCATCTCAGTTCCATGTGACAGGTTTGCTGCGGTTGTTCCTCATGCACGCGTGCATGTGAGATGACATCAGGGCATGTGCTTGCGTGCATGCAGCGGCGTGCCACTTGTTGTTGCACTGTGGTGGTTACTGGACATGTCACAGTCACTGGGGTCGTGTTGTTGTTGTATGCACTTGTCGTCCATGCAAAGGTCCTGGTATGGGATTCCCGGGGCGGGGGTGGGAGGGGTGCAGCACCCACAGACTCCAGGCGACCTATTCATGTCCACTGAGCGGTGTGTGTGTCCATGTGCGCTGGATCCATGTCGTGTCCTGGTTGTTCGTGCAGTTCCGTCCATGTGGGTGCGATACACAGAGCCCATGCCACTGCCTCCCACGATGCATGCGGTGTTCCTGGATGTGATGGGGAACAGTGTGCATGTCCCGGTCATATCCGATGTCATGGCGATGTCGTTGATGGTGTGGTTACAGTTGCCGGTCGTTTGGTATGGCTGTTGTGGTGGTGACTGGCCAGTCCGTGCGGAAGCTGAGCATGGGTGCGGGGTTGGACATCATAGGTCACTCGGGGAACCTGCGTTGTGGTCCGACGTATTTACAGGTTGTCAGGTATGCGATGCCGCCCAGCAGGGCTTCCATGTCATTGGTGGTGTACATGTTTGCCAGCCAATGAAGCGGATGGTGGCTGTCAAGGTGTTGTTCGTAAGTTGTCCCTTGGAGGACCATGATGGGGCATGCTGGGTGACATTCGATGTAGCTGTTCTCGATGATCCGTCGTGTGGAGGCACAGTGGTCCCATTTCAGTGCGGGTGCGATGTTGGCCACATACGCCATGCCCCCATAGGCAGAGCAGGCCCTGTCGTGTGCGTCCAGAGGGAGGAGTAGTGGTAGCAGGTCCGCCTTCAGACATGCCGGGTTGGAGAGGCATATCTCGACGGGATGCTGGTAGGGACACCTCCGACAGTAGAAGACGGGCATGACGCAGCTGAACAATGTGATGCGGTAAGTCAGTCGGTAACTTACGTTCAGCAGGGACAGGAGATCGCATCCCAATGTATGTATCATGTTGGTTTTGTACAGCTTGAGCTGTTCGGCGTAGTTGGGTAGGTGTGTTGCGGTTGCCATTTCGCAGCGGTTCGTTGAGGTGGCGTGCTCCGGCTGTGTGTGCAGTCTGCAATGTGCACGCTCCGGGGTTGCTGTGAGCTCTGTGTAGTCGTAGGGAGACAGGACTTGTGTTCTGTTGGCTTGTTTGGAGGACACGGGCCCTCTTCCCACATGCTTCTCAGACAGTTCAAGGTCAGTGCTGTGTGACTCCTTCCAATTAACTTGCATGTGGCCGACATGGGGGAGTGTTTTCTTCTTTCTTCCCCGTCCGTTGTGTGCTTCTGTGATATGCGCTATCTGCCCTGTGGTCGGTCTCCTCGGCATGCCTGTGTTGGTCTATTCTTGGACAATGGCTGTATTCACCGGCTTCTGTCGTAGGGCTGTGGTTTCGGAGTTGGAATGGAAGGTCATTCAGTACTGTCTGCTCTCCCTTGTGTGGGCGGCAGGCTGCCTTTCCGCTCTGCGTTGGGCCTTGTGTGTGAATGTTATTCTTGGGCCACCTGTTGTCGGTCCCCGTGCTCTTTGGTGTTCCGTTTTATATGTCTTGTTCATATGTGCAGGGTGGTATGGGTTTTTCAGTGTGGTACTGGCGTTCCTCTTCCCGAAGGGGCCCTGCTTCTCCTAGTTGGTGTTGCCGCCGCTGTGTGCTACGCCATGTTTGTTACACTGGGGTGTGTCCTGCTGTTGCGTGACTTCACTGACATGTGTGCGTCGGTTGTGTGGCGTTGGGTGTTGTCCGTGAATTGGGCGTTGGGGACATGTCTGTGGCAGGCCTGTCACGTGTCATGTGCGTTCGGGGTGGGGCTGATGTGTGTGCTGCTTGGTTGTGTCCCTGTATCTGTGTGCGACGCATGCATGGCGCTGCGGTTGGCCTCTGCGTTGTGCGCATGTGTGGCGGCGTCATCGGCGCTTGGGGCCGTGACGGGGTGGTTGGTTCCTAGTCCCAGGTGGTGTGTACACATGTGTTCTGCGATGTTAGGATTTGGCCTGTGTGTCATATGTGGATGCAATGGTGGATGTGTAGTGTACACGCGCTGGTGGGGGTTGTCCGCTTTTTCCGCCCTTGCACTGTGTGCGCTGTTTGCGTGCACTTGTTGTGTGTGTGCCTACCTGCGTCTCCGCGGTACGTTGCGTCCTTGGTGGTGCATCAGCAGAAGCATGGGAAGGGCCTGCAGTGCTGGATTCATGCTCGGGGTGCCGCTTCTTCGTTGTCCGTGCTCTGCGTCCGTGTTACCGCCTCTTTCACGTGCGGTGTCTCTTAGCCGTGGGAGCCGTTTGTTTGCGGCATCGTAATTTATACGCCGGGCGGGACGTGTTTCGTCGGACGGTGTGTGTCAGTTAGCTGCGCCGCTACGTGTACGGGCGCACTTTGATGGCGGACGGTGTTGCTGGCTTGCCGGCGGTGTTTGGCCTGCTTTTCGCATCGTAATTGGACGGGCGTGTGGACTGCTGCGTGCCGGCGGTAACTGGTGGTTTTTGCATCCGCCAGCACGGCGGTTGTGCTTCCGCCCGCCATCGTAATGGGCCCCTAAGTTCCCTAATCTATAAATCAGTATCAGAACTTTAGATTTCAAGAACCCATGAAGAGTTCAATTCAAGGAAAAGAACAAAATTAAAGGAACATAGACCTTCAAAGACAAATTAATGTATCAGAACTCCCGTAAAGAGTAGTTCATAAGATTCATCCAAGTCTCAATAAATCAAATTAGATCAGCATACAGTTGCAGTAGCAATCTTTAAAGTCAAATAGCAAAGTAAGGCAGAAAGGGAAAACAGTAGCAGCAGTAGCCTCCACTGTCAAGGGTCTGGGCCAATCCTCCAAAGAATCAGCAATACGTGAGTGGATAAATGACTAACAAAAAATGGCTTGTTTATACCTAGGAACACGCATTGATATCAAAGTCAAGACAACAGGTCGAAAACATTGTATCAGGCTCCTTTCTTTACTCACCAATAGGTAGCTGGGTTGTTCGGTAAGCAGGTTCAGCTCCTTTGTTCTAACGGAAATACATGCAGCATATACTATTTATCACAAGGTTTGCTACAGACAGTCTTGTATAGTTAGATTCTGGAAACATCAGGCTTGGTTCCCATAGAACTTCAGCACCAACCTTCTACTTCTCAAACTGTTTCACTGAGAGAACAATGAACTACTAACTAAAAGCAAAATCACTGTTAGGTTTTGCATTCTTCCTAATATGAATCAAAAGTTATTGTTTAAAATGAACAAGTTATTTTATTCCTAGTCATATGAAACATATGAAAATAGGAAGTTCATGACATTCAGGAATGAAATGTTGCTTATAAAGTAATACATTTGTTAAACTGGAGTATTCTGCAGTTATGACAACATTTCTAAGCATGTCATTTTTAAGCTCAAGCTCCTAAATCACGTTGTGCACATTTCAGCATTATTAAATTCACTTCTAGTTAAAGAAAGGTTGCTTTACAGTCTTTCTATGACCAACACGGATTACTATGACTGCCTATTGAGAATCAGCACATTTCAAATGCACCTCAGTTTAACGTTAAGTTTTACATTCTTCATTGTACATTTTAGCTTGCTAAGTTATTTAATTTTTCATTTTAATTACTGGACTCTATTAGTCCCCCATCTGATTGTTATATTAACCATCACACTATCACAGTTTCACATGTGAGTTCTGGTCAAAAGGCACTCTAATCATCTGTTAAATCTCTTCTCCAGTTGCGGCTTGTGCAGGTAAGCGCGATGGGGCAGGGCGGGAAAAGGTTGGAAGTCGACATACGATGGGGTAGTGAAAATAAAATAATAAAATAAATAATAACCACTTACCTTGCGCTCGCCGCATTGCCGACTTCCACCGCTCCCCCGCACCGCCCCACTGCGCTTACCTGCATGGGCCAGCACTATATTCTCTTTCTTTTTAAACTTTCAAATTTCAATTACTTTCTATAGTTAGCATTCATGATGTGATTCAATGTTAAACCTTTCTCAAATCTTTTATTCATTTCTTTTTCCCTTTTCTTGTGGAAGTAATATTTATAACCTGTAAATAGAGCAAACAGGCATAACAAGCAAAGCCCTATTATTAGTACTGGTATAAGCATAGCCTTTATAATAATACCTCCTACTGTCTCATTCCAATTTCCAATTGTGTGAATTCCTTTCCCAAAATTTTCTAAAACACTAGGGGTTTCCAACTCTTCTAATTCAGTCTTCAAGTCTGAAATGTTCTTTGCATATTCTTCTGTTTTTTTACTCTCATCATATATGTAGGAACTGCAATGGGTTAATTTAAGCATCTTGCAGACTCCGCATTTTTCTGAGAGTAAAATGTCCAATGCTAAACAATCTTGCAAAACCATTGAGCATGTGGCAATCAGCTCAGTGTTTACTCCTAGCAAAGCTCCAGAAGTGCTTGTTGCCAGCTTGCCAACAACAGTTGACAGTTTTCTAATCTTTTATTCAAATCAGCATGAGTCCTACAGGTGGTATGATTGCTCAGAACATGTCTCCCACTAATTGATATCCCTTCTCTGAACTACAGGTGTGTCTGTGTGCTGATGTTATTTTTAATGCATCTTTACTAGTCACATGGTACATTTTAGGAAATTGCAACCCAACATTCCCAATCAGCAGGTAACAAAAAATAAGCATTCTGTCCACACCGAAAATAATTGTCCAGAATTGCTGATTCCTCTCCCTGTAATATGTGCTATGTCCCTCCCATTAATTCAAATGTGTGTTCAAAACTACTAATTCCTGCATTTCTGCGTCATTTTGGTGTCCTCCTTCTGTAAATGCAAACTTTCCTCATATGTTGACCATCTAATCTTATTCTTGGATATTCCATTTTCTTTCTAAATACATCTTCCTCATTTTGCCAATCATTTTTCAAGACACATCACTATGTTTATTTGTATTTACTATGGGTCATATTTGTGTTTCTCTCTTCTAATGACATAATGAAAACTTTCTCTAATGGTCGCATTAAACAGGTTAAATTGTTCTGAAAAGCCTTAACGCTATCTATAGGTCTGTGTGACATAAAATAATACCAAGCTGCATCCATTTATTTTCTTTGTAAGTGCAAATTCATGCTTTCTATCAACGGCTCTCTAGAAAGTATTAAGTCATAGCTAAAATAGAAATATTCAAAGTGTTTGTGTCTATATACAAGCATAAGTAATATACTACATGAGATTCCATAAGATAATGGCATGTGATGATATGTGACTTCCTCTGATGCTGGTGGTGGTAAATGAGCACAGACATAGCAGTCCTTAGCTCCCATGGTCTGTGCGTTTTCCTGTACTAACGTAGAATAAACGTTCGTTGAGTAATCCTCTTTATTGTGGGTGACAAAAGAGGCTTTTGATTGCTCTGCATTATTTAGATATATAAATGTGTTTTTGTTGTGTTTGTTTACTAAAATATTTCTCAGGGGTTAAATGAAATTCTACTAACACTACAATAAATATAATAACTGTTATTACAAAGATTGTACAGATAATATATTTGCCCTCATTTCTGAGGCAACAAATGTTTTCTCTGGAAGCAGATTAAATGAAGTCAAGTTAGAGTTCAATATGCAGATTTTGCAAATAGCTTCTTTATACAATTTACTTTCAACAAAGCAATTTTTAAACAATCCTTAACCATACTCTGAGCTCTTCAATTAATGTTATCCCTACTCTTCTACTGCATAATCAGGCCTAGGTTGATCTTCTGTAAAATAAAGAAAGGAATTGATCATAGTCATTCCTTTGTTTCTCGTATATTTTTCTTTTAAACTTTACACAGTCTTTCTGTAAATGCACAGTTTGTTTATTTTTTTGCAAATATCTTTTATCCCGCACTGCTTATTTTGATGATGTCAGAGAGGTTCAAACAGTTCAGATCTCACATCACACAAATCATCATTTGTGACGTTTAATACATCATTCAGATAGTTAGTCCATTCAGGTGCAGAATACCTCCAACAAGGTACTCTCACTCTTTTTGATCTTCTCAGATTTTGTTGGTTTTCTCCTGAATTACTTTCATCACTTGTCTCTGTTTCTTCTGATATTGTGACTGGAATTCTATCAATTGACATATTCTGTTTCAGTCGTCCTTGTTTACCAATCTGAGGCCATTCAACTTCATGGGTGACTCTTCAGTCACGTTTCCAAATTGTGGATCAGTCTTCTACTTCATTAGAGACTTCGGTGCCACTTTTTGCAATGACAGGTTTTTGAATTGGTGCAATTTGTTGCAGTTCTTCATCCCTTTCTTCTCCTTGCTGCTGGTGGGATCCCTGTACTACTGCTCCACATGATCCTAGAGCTTGTGGTGGGGCAGTCACCAATGCTCTTAGTATAGGATGAAACAGCGCAATTTGTTCTTCAGGATTTCTCACCTTCTTGGTGTGCGACTCATGCATCCAATTTGGAACTCTGCCACACTTCACAGCAGTATTAGTCACTAGAATGACCTGAAAGAGACCTTTCCACCTTGGCTCCAAACAGTTCTTCCGAACGTGCTTCTTGATCACAACCCAAACATCATAATTGAGTTTGTGGCACTGTTCTTTGTGTGGATCTTTAGTGACAGCTGCAACCTGGTAAAAAACTGAATGCATCACATCAGCCAATCCTATTCAGTAGTCTAGAATCATATCATCTGTGATGTTCAACAGTGCATTTGCAGGTACAGCAGGCAATCTCATTGTCCGTCTCATAAGTATTTCATGGGGAGAAAGACCAGTCTTTCTATCAGGGATACTTTGAATACTCATCAGCACCAATGGTAAAGCATCCGCCCATTTCAGTGATGTTGAAGCACAAACCTTTGCTAAACGAGGCTTGATAGTCCCTTTCATCTGTTCAACTATGCCAGAAGCTTCAGGTCAACAGCTGCAATGTAGTCTTTGCTCAATTTGTACTGCTGTGCAAATCATCTTCATGACCTCGTTGTTGAAGTGGGTCCCCTATCTGATTCCAAAGAAACTGGCATGCCATCCCTAGGTATCAATTCTCGCATTAACAGTTTGCCTACCGTGAGACTGCCATTTCTTCTGGCTGGGTAAGCTTCTACCCATCTTGAGAAGACGCATACTATGACTAGGGCATATCTCAGCCTATTACAAACAGGCTTTTCAATAAAGAACATCAGCATACTGTTGAAAGGGCGACCTGATCTCTATATGTGACTCAGTGTAACATGGGTTCTTTTCCCTGCATTCATTTATTGACATGTCGCTCATCTGTGGCACACTGCTGCTTGCATCCTGAATCTGGAATTAAACCAATTGTGGCGGAACAATCTGGTCATGGCGTCCCTACTTTAGTGTATATATCCATGCAAAAAATCAAGTCATTGGGAACAACAAACTATCAGGTAACACTGGCCTTCCATCAGCGGACACCCAAATGTCATTGGCATTTTTCGCACATGCTGCTTTAATCCACCTCTGCTTCTGAAGCATTTTCTTGTACGTTTTTCAACTCATGCCAGGTATCTGTCACTTTCATCAACAAAGAGAAGGAAATGTCTTCCTCAGACTTACATGTGAAAGCACAATTAAATATGCAGGCCAACGAAGCACAGTACTGTGCTACTGAATCAGCATACCTATTTCCCATAGCTATGTAGCAATTCCCACTCTGATGAGCTGCACATTTAACAACTTCAATTTCAACTGGCAACTGAAGAGCATCCAATAAATGTTTCACCTGCACCCCATTTCTGATGGGGGTTCCTGAAGAGGTCATGAAACCTCTCTGTGGCCGTAACTGCCCAAAATCATGGACAGTGCCAAAACCATGGTGACTAATTGCAAATATGGTAACTCTCATTTGAACAGTTAAACTGCATGCTTTGGAAAGGGCAATCATTTCTACAACTTGTGGTGAGGTAACATCTTGAAGTCAAGAAGCTTCAACAACATAATTTATTGTACATATAGCATAAACTGCTCTCTGGGTACCTTTGTTGTTTCTCAAGCATGAGACATCTACAAAGATTACATGATCTGGCTCAAACAAGGATTCATCCTTTATATCAGGTCTAGGCTTTGTGCCAAAATCCGTGAAATCTAGGCAATCATGTTCCACTTAATCACAAACATCATCATTTACAGTAAAGTCTCTGTTCATATCTAGTTAACCATTAATGTGCCATGTGCTGTGTTTTCAGTCTTGTCAATAGAAGCTCCACAGAGTGGGAAACCATTACAGTTACTGGATATCCCATCACTATGCTTTCACTGTTTTTCAGACTAGTGCTCACTGCACAATGGCTTTAAGACTGCCAGGACCTGCAGCGACAGTATCACGGGTTGTTGAGAAATAAGCCACAAATTTCTGAGCATCACCATGCATCTGTGTAAGCACTGAGAGAGGGCAGCCCTCCCTCTCACTGCAAAATAGAAAAAACTATTTACTGTAATCTGGCATTGGTAATGAAGGCTTTTAAACATTTGTTGTCTCACAGAAGTGGATCAGACACATCCCTGCGTGTCAGCCTCAGTAATGGTTATGCCACTAAGGAGAAGTTGGGTCTCCACTGCCTACAGTAGCCAACCATTCCCAGAAACATTCTGATTTTCTGTGTTCGAGGTGGATTTCTCTGAAGAATTGATTCCACTCTGGTGACAACATTCTAGCTCACACAAAAAAACAAAGACAAACACAACGTTCTAGCTACTTTTTTAATTATGTGTCCCAGATAGTGAACTTCCTTCTGACAGCACTGCAGTTGGTAAACAGTCAGAATATCGAGTAGGAAATGTCGACTTGCACTAATATTGAGTGCAAAATATCATGATACAGAAATATAACTGCCAGAATATCGTGGTCAAGAACATCGAATTTAAGGTAAGAAATATCGTTTTCCAAAATATCGAAGTCATTAATATTGTTTGCAAAAATATAGTTGTTAAAAATATCGTTTTCTTTAGTTAGTGTTCTGTATTTTAAATGTATGTGCTATATTTGTTTGTCTAAGTATTGCATTTTTTTTTTTAATGTACGTGTTACATTTTTAGAAGTTATTAATTTCATCTTAATTAAATTTTGCGTTTTAGTTCCGTAGCGGGTTGTGGGTTTTTAGGGGAATAGGGTGGGAAGTAATTTAATTATAATATATTGAATATTACATTTTATTTATTAGCATGTATTTAATTTTGATTTTATGGTGTTAATTATGGTAATTAATTTATTATTAATTAATTAATAATTGGCTGTTAATTTTTATTGATTAATTAATTGGTAAATATGTTAATTGTGTCATTTATTTAGGAGTGGGTTGAGGGTTTATAGGGGAATAGGGAGGGAAGTAATTTAATTATAATTAAATTATTAATATTTTTTCATAATTAATATTTATTTATTTAAAATGTTATATTGTTAATTGTGGGAAATAATTTATTATTCATTATTTTTTCATTTGTTAATAATTATTATTAATTAATTGGTAATTATGATAATTGTATGATTTTTTTAGGAGTGGGTTGTGGGTTGATAGGGGAGAAGGGTGGGAAGCAATTTAATTCTAATAAATGTAATAATAATTTTTATATAATATTTATTAATTATTATTTTATACTGATAACTATGTGAATTAATTTATTAATAATTATTTATATGTTCAGTGTTAATTGTTATGAATTAATTAATTAATTAATTGCTAATTAATTATGTTAATTGTATAATTTTTTACAAAATTGGTGGTGGCATTTAGAGGGGAATATAGTGGGAGGTAATTTATTTTTAATTAATTAATTCTTTGTTAATTGATGCTAATTAATTAATTATATTTTAATTTTGTCATTTGTGTAATAATTTTGATTTGTGAGTTGTGGTGTTTATAGTGGTAAATGGTGGGAAGTAAATTTAAAAAATTAATTACTTATTTGTTGTTCATTGATATGAATTTATTAATGTAAAATTAGTTATGGAAATTGTGTAAATATTTTTAGGTGTGTGTTTTGATGTTTATTGGGGTAGATGGTGGAAAGTAATTTAGTTTACATTAATTATCATTACTTGATCATTAATATTTATTTATTAATTGTTAAATATTTTTGGTAATTGTTTTTTGTTTTTGTTTGGGGATTTATGGTGTATAGCTGTAATGTTTGGTTACTACAATAATTTTGACCAAGTATTTGTTGAGCATTATGACCAGCTTTATGCTACTAAGTACGGGGTTAGCCAAAAGGCAATACAGCACTATTTTGAGGGTGTGAATCTCCCACTCCTGTCAATTACCCAGGTTGAGAAACTTCAGCATGAAATATCAGGATTAGAAATCATGGCAGCCCTGGAGACAATGGCGGGTGCAAAAGCCTGCGGGAATGATGGGATACCAACTGAATTGTATAAGGTTTTTTCTAAGGAATTAACACCCTTTTTGATAAAGCTTTTTAATTTTGTAAAGGCAGGTGGCTGTATTCCCTCCACTTTTAAAGAATCCATTATTGTGAGCTTCGTGAAAAAAGGGAAAAATCCTAAGGATATTAATTCCTATAGGCCGATTAGTCTACTTAACACAGACTATAAAATTCTAATGAAAATCTGGGTAGAGCGCTTTATCCCTTTAGCACAAGAAGTGATCCATAGAGACCAGACAGGGTTTATTGCAGGGCGGTTAATGTCGGCCAATACAGGGTTTTTAGTTCAGGCTCTCGATTTTTTTAATAGTAACCAAACCCCTGCGCTTGTCATGATGGTAGACGCAGAAAATGCTTTTGATCTGGTTAATTGGGATGCGCTTTTCTATGGTCTAGGCAGGTATGGGGTTCCCCCCAGGTCATTAAAATGCTGTGGAATATTTATCAGGGGGCTCAGGTTTTTATTAATACCACCTTAGCAGAGACTATAAACGTGAACCGGGGGACCAGACAAGGGTGCCCGCTATCACCTGTCTTGTTCACCTTTTTTATTGAACCTATGGCCACAAAAATTCGAAACAACTTGATAATTAAAACTCCAATAGTGGGCATGGCAAAATTAAAGTTGTTTGTAGATGACATCATTCTTTATCTTAAACCTGAGAGCCAGAACATTGAGCAGGTATTAGCAGAATTTGCACAGTTTCAACAGATTGGGGGCTACAAAATCAATCAAAATAAGTCTGAGATCTGAATACGGAGAGTGATTTTCTTCCTGAAACCCTTAGACAACAAGCCTGCAATGCCGATCCAATTAGTTATCTTGGGATTTATGTCTCCAATCAATATGAGGACTTATATAAATTAAATTATGAAGCCATGCGGAATAAGGTTAAAAAACTGTTAGATGATTGGTCATTATTACCCCTTACTTTGATAGGCCGTGTCGCCCTTATTAAAATGTCAATTCTGCCGTTGTTGGTTTTTCTATTTACAAATATACCTATAAAGATTAATAATATCTATTTTAAAGAACTAGAAACAATCTTCAGAAAGTTTATCTGGAGTAAGAGGGCACCCAGGGTCAAACTCTTGGTGCTTCAATTGGATATTAACCAGGGGAAGAAAAAAAAGAAAAGAAAATATATTTGACCTTTTTAAATATGTTTTTTAATTATTAATAATTTTTAAATTGATAATTAATTGTGTTAATTATGGAGGTACACTTTTTTTAAATGTAGATGTCTGTTGTAAATTGTGTGTTGTTATAGGGGAGGAAAAAAAATATTTCATTTCTGTAATAATTATTTTTTTTAGATTAAAAATAATTTCTATTACAAAACACTTTCCCTACTGTTGCACTCACTGGAGTGGGAATAGTAATTTTTACCCCTACGCTATCAAACACTTTCCCTACTGTTGCACTCCCTGGAGTGGGAATAGTAATTTTTACCCCTACGCTATCCAATACTTTCCCTACTGTTGCACTCGCTGGAGTGGGAATAGTAATTTTTACCCCTACACTATCCAACACTTTCCCTACTGTTGCACTCCCTGGAGTGGGAATAGTAATTTTTACCCCTATGCTATCCAACACTTTCCCTACAGTTGCACTCGCTAGAGTGGGAATAGTAAATTATTCCCCTCCTCTATCCGACACTTTTCCTACTGTTGCACTCAATGGAGTGGGAATAGTAATTTTTACCCCTACGCTATCCAACGCTTTCCCTCCTGTTGCACTTGCTGGAGTGGGAATAGTAATTTTTACCCCTACGCTATCCAACACTTTCCCTACTGTTGCACTCCCTGATGTGGGAATAGTAATTTTTACCCCTCCGCTATCCAACACTTTCCCTACTGTTGCACTCTTTGGAGTGGGAATAGTAATTTTATCCCCTCCTCTTTCCAACACTTTCCCTACTGTTGTACTCATTGGAGTGGGAATAGTAAATTATTCCCCTCCGCTTTCTAACACTTTCCCTACTGTTGCACTCGCTGGAGTGGGAATAGTAAATTATTCCCCTCTGCTATCCAACACTTTCCCTACTGTTGCACTCCTTGGAGTGGGAATAGTAATTTTTACCCCTACGCTATCCAACACTTTCCCTACTGTTGCACTCGCTGGAGTGGGAATAGTAATTTTTTCTCCTCCCCTATCCAACACTTTTACTACTGTTGCAGTCAATGTAGTGTAAAGTGTAGGTTTAAAAAATATTACATATTTTAATATTTTAATTTATAATATAATTTTTTTATTTTTATGTTACAGGTGTATGTATATATATTTTTATTTATAAATTTTAATATATTTCGAACATTTTTTAATTAATTAGAATTATTATTTATTAATTATTTTTAAGTATATATATATTACATTTTAAATATGTGTGTTTAATTTTTTTACATTACATTTATTACTTATAATTGTTAAAATATACAAATAAATCTAAATATTTTTTTAAGTTAAATGTATTATTTAATTTATTTTACATTATTTTTTATACATATTAAAAAAATGATATTTTCTACTTCGATATTTTTAACAACGATATTTTTTTTCGATATTTTTGTACTTACCATTATGAAGATAGGAGGTCCATATTTTTTACAACGATATTTTTGTCACGATATTTCTGTAGGTCGATATTTCTGTTGTCGATATTCTGTCAGTGATCCACTGCAGTTTCCCTGGGGCCACTTTATGTCCATTCTCAGCCAGGTGATTTAACAAAGCAATGGTATCTTGTTTACAAGTTTCTCGTGTCTCTGATGCCACAAGTATGTCATCGATATACTGCACTAGTACTGCTCTATAGGGCATCTGTAATGACTCCAAATTCTTTTTCAAGATCTGGTAAAAACAATTGCCTCTCTGTATACCCTTGTGGAACACTGCACCATGTCAAAATCTCTACTGAAACACAAATGAAAATAGGAACTGACTATTTTCATGCGATGGCACTGAAAATAATGCCTGACAGAGATCAATGACTCTAAACTATTCTGCAGTACACGAATTTTGAAACAATATTATGGCTGGATTCGGTACCACGGGATGACATGGGACAACTCTCCCATTAATTTTCCTAAGGTCCTGTACAATCCTATATTTTCCATTTGGTGTCTGCAAACCCATTATCAAAGAGTTACATTGACTACCACTTAATTTCCTTAAAATTCCTTTCTGTATCATGTCTTCTAATTCCTGCAATTGTTTCTAGGGGCATGTGGTATGGTGGGGTTCTTGGAAATACTACATTTGCCTTCATGGTAATCTGAACAGGCTCTACTCCATTAATCAATCCAATGTTTTTACCTGTGAGATCCCATACATCTGGGTTCACAGCTTCTCTCAAGTCAATAGGTAATTCTTCAATTGTCGTTAATGGGAACAAACCTACAGCTGTCTTTTGTTGAATCATTTTGAATCCTACATCTTCATCTTCATTGTGTGTTTGTAGTTCCACACCATCCAGTGTCAATAAAGTGTTCAATTTAACTTGCACAATAAATCTCTCCCCAATAAGTTTACAGGACTTATGTCGCAAACGACAAATTGATGATTTTCCTCAAATGTACCTATTTTTACCTGGACCTTTTCTGATATTTCATTAGTAATCTGTGTATTTGAAACTCCTACAACTTGGTTCTTCTTTCCCGAGAGGGGCAGGTCTGGGACTTCCACAGTTGTAACAGGGGATCTGGTAGCACCAGTATCTATAAGAAATGATACGGGGTGGCCATTTACCTCACCATCTACAAATGAAGCACTCTGGTCTACCTCTGAGATGGTTGCTAGCATGCAATCTTCCTCCCCTCTCAGGCCCCATCATTCAGAAGTGTCTGAGCCTTAGCCATCATTCTCAAAAGCAGTTAATTGCTGAAAAGCATTCTGACTATCATTTGGGAACTGTTGGAACACATTTTGATTTATATTCTGGAAAGAATTAAAGTTTGCTTTTGGCATCTAATTCACATTATACTTCAGGTCTCCCTTGCTCTGTGGGATCATTGGAGTCTGTGGGACCTGTATCATCTGGACTTGTTTTTGCATTGAACCTGCATCTGCTATACTGGCATATTTTGCATCTGAGCTCCTCTCTGCATTTGCACATTACCGTTTGCATTATCAAGATTAAGGGGCCGATTCCGATTCGGGCCGGAAATCTCTCTGACCGAGCCGGACCCGGAGAGATTTCCGACCGAATTGGACCCTAGCAGTTCGACCGAACGAGTACGATGCGTTCGCATGTTAACAGACTCGAGTCGGTCGGACTCCCATTGAAGTCAATGGGAGCCGGTCGTACAACGCGTACGCGGGCTCCCATTGACTCAATGGGTGCGAGGCGAACAAGGGCGCCCCCTACAGCGGGTATGTGTTGACGCGGGTCACGCCGTACATGCATAGGTAGGGGGGACCCATGGGTCCCCCCTGTGTGCGACTCGCACGGCTACGCGTACAGGGGGGTCCGACACGGACCCCCAAAGTGCGGCTCCGACGGCTCTTTCGAGCCGGACGGCGCGAGTCAGTCGGACTGCTCGCGGCGCGCATCGGACTTACCCGGCCGGGGAACGTCTCCATTGCGCGGTGCGAGTCATGTCCGAGCGAGTCGGTCGGAGCGGTTGAGTCCCGCGAACGAGTCGGTCGGCAATTTCGCGAGCGCTCGCATCGTACTCGCTCGCCCGGACACACGTACGAATCGGTCAGGAACCAGGGCTCCGAATCGGATCCGGTAAAGCCGAATCCGATTCGGAGCCCTACCGGCCGAGATCGGAATCGGCCCCTAAATTTACACTCCCTCTTCCAATGCCCATCATTGTAACAGATATGACAAGGAGTCATCTTCTTTAATGTTGAAACCTTAATTCCTGAACCTAGGTCATTCTCTACTCCTCTGCCTCTATCTTGTGAAATACCAAAACCTCCAGAATTGCTCTGCAAACCAGTCTGTGGAACAACAACACCTTCCAATACCTCCTAGATTTCCTGCAAAAGTTGAATTCTGAAAACCTTTCTGAGACAATTTTATCTGTGGCAACATATATTTTTCTTTAATCTTTTTCTGCTACGTTTCCAATTTGTCGCTGCAATATTTTGCATATCGCACGATCTCTTCAAGTGACTTGTTCTGCCCTCAGATTACACTTTGAGTTATGTTGGAACTGATCTCTTGTCTTAATCCTAACACAAACTGAGATATAAAAATCCCCATGCCGTTCTTTTCAGGGTATTCTCTTCCCCTGTGTTTTTGAAACACCTGCAACAAACGTTCATAATTCTCATGAACTGATTCTTTTGCTTCCTGCATTGTTCAACGTATTTGCAACCAATCTAAGGGCCCGATTCACAAAGGTAAAGTTAGACGAAAGTCTAACTTTACGACTTTCGTTATTCACAAAGGGCACTTACGAGTAGTAAATGCCCTTTGTGAATACCGAAAGTCAAACTTACGACTTATGGTATTCACAAAGGGCATTTACAAGTAGTAAATGCCCTTTGTGAATACTAAAAGTTGTATAGTTAGACTTTCGTCTAACCTTACCTTTGAGAATCGGGCCCTAAGCCTTTAGGAGGCACTATACCTTTCAGAAAAGTAATCACTGCTTCATATGTCTCCATAACTACGGGACATGCTGCATTTGTGCGTTTAGCGCTCAGTAGCTCAATACATGACTATTGTACAGTAGTCTTACATTCAGCCCACAAATCACTTAGCACCACAATCTCAAATAATATATTCAAATCAGTCCACAAGACCTTCGAAATTTTCATAAATCGTTTAACTTGTGTGTACCAAAGCACAGGTGTGTCTCTCAGTTTTAGGAAATTGTTCATAAATACTGTAAGATCACCTCTACTCCAAGGCACATGAGCATACACTCCTCCCGCTATTTCCCTAAGTCGATAAGCTAAAGCTCCCTCTTCTTCTGGCTCCATATTTTCCTTCCCTAGTGAAGATTAACATAATTTTATACAATTTTTATTATAATTATTTTGGGATTCAACCGGTGGGGATTATCGAGGATCTAGAGCTCGTTCTCTTGGATCAAGTAGCTAAAAAAAACGAATGGGGCTTCTCTTTTATAGGCAGGTGATTGTAATATAACTAAATGTATCTTTAGTGGAACCATGTCTGTGGAATCAATGGGTTGTGTGAGCCTGTTGGCCATCTCACACATTTGGCGAATGGAGAAGCATTAACCAGGTTAATAACAGTCAATAAGTTGTCCTTTACAATGTATTTAATGGTTGAATATGTTGTAGATATTCTAACCTTTGTGGGAGAGGCGCAGGAAGCACCATTGACCATATCCTAGTGTCAGATTACCTGGTTCCATTGTTAAAAATCTGTAAGGTCGGTCCCTCCACTTTAAGTGATCATTATCCTATTACTGTTACGCTTGCTTGCATACTTCCAGTGTATCCCATGCCTGGTAAAACCCAGCATATAACCTATACTGAAAATAAGGGGGTAAGTATAAAATGGCAACATGTTGATCCTAGTAAATGTTTCACAATAGTGGTGAGCAATAATTATACAGCAATTTTAAATTGCTTGGGAGAAAATTGTGAACCTGCTAGTGTACGCGAACATTTCTCTAGGATCTGTAGATCAATTTCTGAATTATTACTGATTAAGAGCACATGGATGGTGTGCCTTGTTTGTACATGGTTTAACTCAGAAAGCACAAATACCTATAAAGTGTTAAAAAGTGTAACCCATAAAATCCCACAGGATGCAGTGGTGGTGATCGCGGTTATAAGGAACTATAAAACAGCCATTGAAAAAAGCAAGGCTGAAATAAGAACTTCGGCCTGGGATGATCTGGAACAAGCTGCGGCTCTGAAAGATAATAGAGCCTTTTGGGAAATAGTGAACAGACCCTTCTTCACTAAAAAGCCAGAGTCAGGATTAGATTGTCATATAATGGAGCATTAATGGGTTTCTCATTATGAAAAAATATTTCACCCAGAAATGCCTGATAGAAGTCAAAGACTCCCAGTTGATCCCATTGCAACCACTGTGGCTTTAGTTGAATTTAGCTAAACCATCTCAGTGGGGGGAGTACGCACAGCTATACTCTGTTTAGCAACAGGCAAGGCAGCAGGACCAGATGGGGTGCCAGCAGAGATTTTTAAAAATAATTTTGAATTCTGGGCCCTGTTGCTTACACATGTTTTTAGGTCTATAATAGTTGGGGGGCCAACTGAGTGGTGGAGGCACTCAGTCACAGTCCCTATATATAAAAAAGGAGATAATAACTTCCCTTCTAATTTTCGTCCAATTGCACTGCTTGACTTGTAGGGAAAAATCTTTAGCAGGGTCATTTTGGGGAAGTTGGAAGCCTGGGCGACTAAAAATTCCTTTTTTACCAAAGTGCAATATGGGTTCCACCCAGGAATGGGCACTACAGAGCAAGCTTTAAATCTTTCCCTATTTCTGGGTAAGATTTTTCAAGGCCAAGAGAGGGGCCATACATATGACTTTCATTGACATCTCCTGTGCCTTTGACTTAGTCGACAGAAATAAATTGTGGGACCTTATGGGACATGCAGGAGTGGATTTATCTTATTGAGTGTTGTAGGAAATCCACACTCTATATAGTGCATCACAATGGGGTATACTGTTCAGAGAGGTTGAGGAGACCCTTATTGGTTTACAGAGGCAAAAGTAGATAATACTAACGCTCTATTTTGCTGTAGTATGGGTGAGCAGTTAGGCTTATCAGAGGGTTCTGCTTAGCATTTTGTACTCACAGAGGCAATAAATGATACACACTCAATGAATGAAGTTGAGACCAAATTAGAAAAATAGTACTTCTTTTTATATAAATGTTTAGACCAAGGACTTAAGAATAATCACAGTTGTGAGCAATTACACACAATACATCTCCTATGGAAGGAAAAAGGCAAAAGAAAAATCAATGCAATGCAGTTGCTTTTAGTGGTTCACCTTTTAGAATCGGAGGTTTCGGGGGCCAAGGTCCAAAGTGCATTGACCAAGTTCTCAGGAGCTTCCCAGATTCCTCTGGAAACAAAGGAAAAAGGAGACTTTGTGGCGGGCATGCTACGAAGACAGGGGGCTCCCTGCAAAAGCAAAGCAAGTCTGAGGGCTTTAAAGGGAGAGTAGAGATCACAAGGGTTCTGGGGCTGCAGGAGCACAGCTGGTTTGAATATGTCCCAGTGAAGATGTGCAGCTGGGCAACAGTGCGCAAAGAAGCACCTCGCAGTAAGGAGCTGGCACATTGGAGGGATGATTCTAGAGCTGCTGTGCCACTGCTGAGGTAGGTCTCCGGAAACCTAATCATTGGGTGGTTGCTCGCTGTCGAGTTGGAGTCTGCCTCGCCTTTGGTTTAGTAGGTTTTTGCAGCAAGGGGCCTGGTACCCCAGTCATTGGTGCCTTTCAGCTCTGATAAGTCCTAGGGCCCAAAGACTTGTTGCAGAGGCAGACCTGACCCTCCAGAGCAAGTGTACCTTCAGCTGGCACTCACAGACAACGGTCGGGCCCACATCCTATGGGTAGGGGACATAGCCCTAGCCCTGATTAGAGAAGCCCCACCCTCTTTAAGATGTTGGGCACTGAAAAATATGCTTCACCTGGCCTCCAGCATCTGAGGGGTGGAGTTGGCAGAGGGGGGCACACCGTCTATTCTTTCCATGTTTCACACCTGTCTTCCTGCCAAAAGAGGGTGAGGACAGGAGGGGGGCCTGCTCCTTCCATCAGGAGAGGCTGGATTTGTGTTTCAAAGGCGGCAAGGCCTATGAAGCTTTCCACCACAGATGGCTCTTCCTGACAGGGGGAAGGTGTGAACACCTTCGCCCAGGACAGACTTTGTTCTCGACCTTTGAGGGTGCTGGCGCTCCTCCCATCAAGTCAGAACTCTGTCTGGTAGTGACAGGCTGGCTTAGACCAGTCGGCGACCACACTAAGAGTTGGTAGGTTTCAGGGGACCCCTCTAAGGGGTCCTCTGTTTTCAATAATAAACAAATAGGACACCAGAATCAGAGCAGGTTTATTAAAGACAAGATGTTTGGTACCAAACATCCCATCATGGAGCTGGGGAACTCGTAATGACAAGTGTCCAGCCCATGTACTCTCTATGGCTTCCTTGTTCACTTACAATATCCAAGAATCGACTTGAATATTGCAGGGGCATCATACAAATATGTCCTTACAGGAGAAATAGTGTGACCTGCCTTCAATCAATCAATCAATCATTCAGGGGTTTGTAAAGTGTGGCTACTCACCCGTAAGGGTCTCAATGCGCTGAGGAGGGGGGGGGGTCTGCTGAGCCGTCTGAGTGCCAGGGTTCAGTTGAAGAGCCAGTGTGAGAAGTTGGCCTGGTATATGCTGTTCACTAATTAAAGTGGCCACCTTGCACCAGGGCAAATCGACTCTTATGGTAGATAGGTTTAAGACAACCTTTTAAAGAAAGCTATCCTAGTGGTAGCTGTGGAGAGCAGCCTTCAGGCTAAGTCTCGGAGGAATGTAAAGCAGCTTGTTTTACCATATAATCTCTTGAATCACCAAATGAAAAGACACCACACAGGTATATATATCAAATATATATGTATTTATTTCTAAATAACTCTCTACTAATCTCTTTATGAGATTAGAAGACAAACATATGCACAAATCAACGTTTCACAATAAGTTAAGCACAAAATATGGCTGGGGCCCTAGGGGCGTACCAGACCATATACTAAGTAAGAGACTTAGAAACAACGACTTGCAGGGAGACAAGGCCTAGGGCCTTCAGAAGTGCTGGGGCCTCACAAAACCACCCAAGGCAGGTAAGTAAAGGACCCACGGGGGACGCGTGCAGTGTGGATACACAGGCGCGAATCGCCGTTAACTTCAATGGGGCAAGTCGCGGTTGGAAATAAAGAGTTTTAGGATACTTCGGGAGAACCTACAAGCAAGTCACTTACAGGGTAAGTAGTTCTAGGGCCCACACCCACAGGAGCACCGTAGTGCTGGAGTTACCTCACCCAGGGAAGCCGGGTGCACAGGTGTCCTTGGTGTCGGGTCGCGGCGTCGTTTTCAATGGCGAACAAAGAAGACTTGCTGCTTGCGGGAGCTGAAGAAGTGTCCGGTGGAATCCAAGCCTGGATTCTGAAGAAGGATGACCTGAAAGCAGAGGGGACAGTGTTCAAAGTCACTTGGCAGTGACCCGGGGCAAGGAAGATGGATGCCCACCGTCGTCGGTCGCTTCAGGTCGGTTGCAGGTGCCTTGACTCTTCAGCCACGTGGTCCAGGAGGCGTCGACGACGACCAGGAGCTGGATTCGGTGTGTCCTCGACGTCTGCAGCTGACTGCGGTGTCGGCAACTCGATCGGAGCCAACAAGCCTTGGCAGCCGCAAGTCTCGGGGAGATGAAGAAAAGTCGATGGCGCAGACCAGCAAGGTCTGTGGAACTCACCCAGCGAGGGTAAGTCAGGGCAGGCCTGGAGCAACCAGGGGAGCCCTTCGGTTTCTTTAAGAAGTCTTCTGGGGACCCACAAGCCAGCGGGCAAGGGATCGCGAAGACACCTCGGGCGGAATCACTCAACAGGGGCCCACGGTCACTCGGGACGGTGTAGGCCTCTGATCTTCGGAGGGATTCCTGCTGGAGGTCGGGACCACACGTGGTCCAAAGCACAAGTTCGTAGAACGTTGTGAAGGGGTTGCACTCGACAATAGTGCACGGTACCCAGGGGTCGCGGTTCCTCGTTACTCGTGGGGTCCACTTGCCTCAGCTTCGCTGGGGACTCACGATGGCCTGGGAGAGGTCAGGAAATCCACTTCTTGGGCTGCAGGGACTTCGGACTCCGGCGGGAGCGGCGTAGTTTGCGACCGTCGTTGTCGTTTTTGGTGCCTGCCAAGCAGGGGAGTCACTCCTTGACTCCAAGGGAGATTCTTCTGTCTTCCAAAGGTAGTGGAACGTCGAAGGGCCAGGATTCTTCTGTAGAGCGTCGTCCAGGGGTTATCTGCTTTGCAATGGCAAGGTTCCCCCTCTTATACTAAAAAGAGGGGATGGACTAGCTCTATGACCCCACCTATGGGAGGGTCAAGGGAGGGGGTGGCTACACCCACTTCCCTTTGTCCAGTTTCGCGCCAGAGCAGGGGCAGGTAGCCCCTGAGCTGGTTTGAACTGGCATATGCACAGAGGAGCCTTCTGCTCCCCCAGTGCAGGACTTCAAAGCACTCTAAGAGTGCACCCACCCAGCCCCAATACACTAAACCCTGTCTGGGAGGTGGTTACACCTCCCTGTGACAGGATGCCTATTGTTGGGCTTCCTCCACTGTGAGTTTCGGTCATCAGCAGGAGGGCAGCCCAGTGTCTGTGACTGGTGGCATCCATTTTGTGATGCCAGGGCTCTTTAGGATTCTACCGCGTTTCCACAGCAGGTACATGTCTTATCCCTCTAGAAGGGTGGAATGCTACCCCCGCCGCCAAGATTGGCGGGGGGTAGTATTCCAAGATGTTTGACACCAAACACGACATGTTTTGATGCAGCCATTCCAAAGTTAGCATTTACCGCGAGGATATAATGCACTTAAGAGTATATGGTTTAACCGCATCCACAAACAGCACCAGAGAATGGACTCTGAGAACTGCAGAGGGGCCCTGCTCATGCAGAGGCACCCCCTCACATAGAAGCCAAGCACCCTGCCCTCAGGATTGATAGGGCCTGCCTTAGGGGTGACTGATAGGTTTATATGTGTGTGCAGGAGAGATATAGGAAACCTATATCTCAGTGAGGGGTGCTAGCACCACCTCACCCAGGCTGCAGTAGCAGGCCTGTGGTGTCAGATTTAGACTGCTTCCCAGGGGTGGCATAACACATGCTGCAGCCCCTGGTAGGCCTGTGAAGTACCTATGCCCTTGGCACCTAAGGTACCATATACTAGGGACTCATAAGGCACCACAGTATCCAATCACTAGTGCACCTAGAGTGCACTCCATGTCGTTTAGAGAGAGCAGATAGACTGGGGCCCTGAATAGCAGGGTCCCAGTCCAACTAAGTCATAAACCAGCAAAACACCATAAAAAAAGTGGGGGCAACCATATAGTCAGATTCCACCTTCCTACATAACCCCCCCAAACGAAAGGAGATAAGGCTAACCTTGGCCAGTTGAGCCTTTATTGACTAAGTGGCCATATAAGGAAGCACCTGCACTAGCATGGTTGCCCCCTGTCTTATGGTCCACTAAGCAATCCCTCACCCTAAGGGTATGAGAGGGTCTCCACCATGGGGAATCACTACCTGTGGTGTGCTTTGGTAAAGTACCAGGCTGGTGAGGTGTCTGAGTAGGGAAGTGTGGCCCTAGGAATGTTGGCCTCAGCTTTCTCAGCTCACTGGTCACCATGTATGCCTGTCTTTCCATGACTGAGTGGTACTCTGCTCTAAGGGTCAACCTTTGACTGCCTACAGCCGGGGGTTGGGTCCCTTTGGGTGGAACACTGGAGGGACATGGCATGTTTGGAACCTTTTGGTCCCAGGTTTGCCCTTGCCTAACAGAGTCCTTCTGGGGGAGGTCCCTACATAAAGGTATGGGGGATCCCTCAGTGGGTTGAGGAATTTCTACCTGGCTAGGGCTACTAGCCTGGGTGCCCCTAATCTGCTGATGGGGGGTTCCTCTGGACAGGGGGCCCTGGGGGTCCACTGACCTCCCTGACCTCTGCAGCCCTGGGCTGACTGAGGCAGGGTAGAGAGGGGCAGGTTACCTGCTCCAGACTGGGTACCACCTTGTAAGGGTCCTCTGCCATCAGGGGGTGGCCAGGCCAGGCCTGACTACCTCTGTGGCAGTTCCTTCACTAGGGGTAGGGTCAGTTCCCTGAGGAGGCTGACCCTTACCTACTGTCTGGAGGGAAGAAGACTTTTCTTCAACCCTTGTGCTCTCTTCTGGGGGAGAGTGGGCCATTCTTCCAGGCTCCATCTCTCCAAAATATTGGGCTGGGGCTGTGGCCATCACAGCCCCACTAACCTTTACAGGGACACCCAACATCTTCAGATGGGTTTGGTGTTCAATTTCAGCCCAGGCTGAAATTTCCAGATCATTGCCCATCAGGCAATCTACAGGTAAGGTTGGGGACACTGCCACTCTTTTTGGGCCTGTGACCCCCTCCCAGCTGAGATTGACTATGGCCATGGGGTGATCTGTTCTGACACCATCAATGTTGGTCACCTGGTATTTAAACTCAGGTAAAAGCTGGTGAGGGGGACTAGTTTCCCTGCCACCATGGTGACACTAGCCCCTGTGTCCCTAAATGCCACAGCTTTCTGACCATTAATTATTGGCTCCAGTCTGTACCTGCCCAATGCTGTGGGACCCACGGTAAAGGTGGCAAATCCTATACCACCATCAGAATCTGAGGAGTCTGTTGAGGGGGTCCTGTCTAAACTAGGGCCCACCTCTGTTCCTCTTGCAAAAGCACCTAACTTTTTGGGTGCACTACTCCCAACTGGAGGATTACTACTGGTAGTACCAGGAGGGGTGGTAGTAGTTGTTGGAGGAACATTTTCTTTATTGCCATTCCTGGGACAACTGGGATCAGATTTCCAGTGCCCAGGCTTTTTACAGACATGGCAATAGGGTTTCTTTTCAGGAGAGGAAGGAGTTTGGGACCCACCCCCAGAAGAGGAATTTTGGGGCCCTGTAGTGGACTTATCCTTGGATTTATCCCCACCTTTCTCTTGGGACTTGGTAGAATCTTTCTTGTGGTCACCACCCTGATTCTTAGGCCTTACCCTGGTTCTGACCCATTTGTCTGCCTTCTTTCCCAATTCTTGGGGAGAGGTCAGATCAGAGTCCACCAGGTACTGGTGTAAAAGCTGGTTTTGACAATTATTAAGGATCTGTTCTCTCATCATTAGATTATAAAATCCTTTGAAATCAGTAACCCTACTGCCAACCAGCCAACCCTCCAGAGCCTTGGATGCACAATCTACAAAGTCTGTCCAGTCCTGAGTCTGTGCCTTCTGGGTATCTCTGAACTTCAACCTGTACTGCTCAGTGGTTAAGCCAAACCCATCTATCAGTGCACTCTTCAGGACCTCATAATCATCAGCATCCTCCTCTCTAACAGTGAGGAGCTTGTCTCTTCCTTTATCTGAAAAGGAGAGCCACAAGATTGCTGCCCACTGCTTTTGGGGGACCTGCTGTACTCTACAGGCCCTCTCCATAGCAGTTATCCACTTGTGGATATCATCCCCACTCTGGTAGGGAGGAACAACCTTGCTCAGGTTCCTATGGTCAGGAATATATTCTCTGCCTCTAGGGACACTGTTGCTGCCACCAGGGGGTTCTAACCCCTCTTTCTAGAAGCTCTCTGGATCTCCAGGGCTTCCCTATCCAGTGCCAACTGCTTGGTTCTGAGGGCCACTCTGGCTTCCTCATACTGGAGCAGTTTGCACCTTCTCTCAGAGGAGGTCTCTCTTAAGGAAAAGTATGAGCTCCTCTGCTGGACAAATTCTCTGCCAGAGTGATAAGAGTGGTCAGATTCCCTGGAAGGGGATCTGTGCCTCTCCTCCTCTCTGTCAGTTCTCTTAGGGAGAATTCCTCTGTCCTTTTCAGGCCCCTTGGAGCCTGGCCCTTCAATCACAGAGTCTTGGTCATTCTGATTTTCATCATCTGACCCAGATACTATGACTGACCCACCCACTGATTCAAACCCTTTAGCTCCTAGAGCCAATCTAAGGTCATCTGCTGTCAGCAGATCTATCAGGTGCAGTGTTGAGGGACTCTGTCCTAGCCTCAGGTGTCTGTCAACACACATGGCTCTCAAGTCAGAGAAAGCCATGTCCTTATACTGAGGCTGAGTGGATCCACTGGGTCCACCCTTTAAGGACATTCTAGTGTTGTGCAGTGTTGTACTACCTACACTAGTTTGTGGCCTACTGATCCTAGCTTGAGCTGTGGAAAGGGTGTGCTATCCCTTGGCACACAGCTCTAAGTTCAGTAGAACTTATTGATACTAAGCTTGACTTTATATGTACCTTGAGTACCTATAATGGTTTTCAGTTAGTAATTCAAATAGAGATTTTCTGGTAAAACAATGGCAAGCTGGAATCCCACACGCTGCCCACCAATGTGAGAAGTTGGCCTGGTATATGCTGTTCACTAATTAAAGTGGCCACCTTGCACCAGGGCAAATCGACTCTTATGGTAGATAGGTTTAAGACAACCTTTTAAAGAAAGCTATCCTAGTGGTAGCTGTGGAGAGCAGCCTTCAGGCTAAGTCTCGGAGGAATGTAAAGCAGCTTGTTTTACCATATAATCTCTTGAATCACCAAATGAAAAGACACCACACAGGTATATATATCAAATATATATGTATTTATTTCTAAATAACTCTCTACTAATCTCTTTATGAGATTAGAAGACAAACATATGCACAAATCAACGTTTCACAATAAGTTAAGCACAAAATATGGCTGGGGCCCTAGGGGCGTACTCAGACCATATACTAAGTAAGAGACTTAGAAACAACGACTTGCAGGGAGACAAGGCCTAGGGCCTTCAGAAGTGCTGGGGCCTCACAAAACCACCCAAGGCAGGTAAGTAAAGGACCCACGGGGGACGCGTGCAGTGTGGATACACAGGCGCGAATCGCCGTTAACTTCAATGGGGCAAGTCGCGGTTGGAAATAAAGAGTTTTAGGATACTTCGGGAGAACCTACAAGCAAGTCACTTACAGGGTAAGTAGTTCTAGGGCCCACACCCACAGGAGCACCGTAGTGCTGGAGTTACCTCACCCAGGGAAGCCGGGTGCACAGGTGTCCTTTGGTGTCGGGTCGCGGCGTCGTTTTCAATGGCGAACAAAGAAGACTTGCTGCTTGCGGGAGCTGAAGAAGTGTCCGGTGGAATCCAAGCCTGGATTCTGAAGAAGGATGACCTGAAAGCAGAGGGGACAGTGTTCAAAGTCACTTGGCAGTGACCCGGGGCAAGGAAGATGGATGCCCACCGTCGTCGGTCGCTTCAGGTCGGTTGCAGGTGCCTTGACTCTTCAGCCACGTGGTCCAGGAGGCGTCGACGACAACCAGGAGCTGGATTCGGTGTGTCCCTCGACGTCTGCAGCTGACTGCGGTGTCGGCAACTCGATCGGAGCCAACAAGCCTTGGCAGCCGCAAGTCTCGGGGAGATGAAGAAAAGTCGATGGCGCAGACCAGCAAGGTCTGAGGAACTCACCCAGCGAGGGTAAGTCAGGGCAGGCCTGGAGCAACCAGGGGAGCCCTTCGGTTTCTTTAAGAAGTCTTCTGGGGACCCACAAGCCAGCGGGCAAGGGATCGCGAAGACACCTCGGGCGGAATCACTCAACAGGGGCCCACGGTCACTCGGGACGGTGTAGGCCTCTGATCTTCGGAGGGATTCCTGTTGGAGGTCGGGACCACACGTGGTCCAAAGCACAAGTTCGTAGAACGTTGTGAAGGGGTTGCACTCGACAATAGTGCACGGTACCCAGGGGTCGCGGTTCCTCGTTACTCGTGGGGTCCACTTGCCTCAGCTTCGCTGGGGACTCACGATGGCCTGGGAGAGGTCAGGAAATCCACTTCTTGGGCTGCAGGGACTTCGGACTCCGGCGGGAGCGGCGTAGTTTGCGACCGTCGTTGTCGTTTTTGGTGCCTGCCAAGCAGGGGAGTCACTCCTTGACTCCAAGGGAGATTCTTCTGTCTTCCAAAGGTAGTGGAACGTCGAAGGGCCAGGATTCTTCTGTAGAGCGTCGTCCAGGGGTTATCTGCTTTGCAATGGCAAGGTTCCCCCTCTTATACTAAAAAGAGGGGATGGACTAGCTCTATGACCCCACCTATGGGAGGGTCAAGGGAGGGGTGGCTACACCCACTTCCCTTTGTCCAGTTTCGCGCCAGAGCAGGGGCAGGTAGCCCCTGAGCTGGTTTGAACTGGCATATGCACAGAGGAGCCTTCTGCTCCCCCAGTGCAGGACTTCAAAGCACTCTAAGAGTGCACCCACCCAGCCCCAATACACTAAACCCTGTCTGGGAGGTGGTTACACCTCCCTGTGACAGGATGCCTATTGTTGGGCTTCCTCCACTGTGAGTTTCGGTCATCAGCAGGAGGGCAGCCCAGTGTCTGTGACTGGTGGCATCCATTTTGTGATGCCAGGGCTCTTTAGGATTCTACCGCGTTTCCACAGCAGGTACATGTCTTATCCTCTAGAAGGGTGGAATGCTACCCCCGCCGCCAAGATTGGCGGGGGGGTAGTATTCCAAGATGTTTGACACCAAACACGACATGTTTTGATGCAGCCATTCCAAAGTTAGCATTTACCGCGAGGATATAATGCACTTAAGAGTATATGGTTTAACCGCATCCACAAACAGCACCAGAGAATGGACTCTGAGAACTGCAGAGGGGCCCTGCTCATGCAGAGGCACCCCTCACATAGAAGCCAAGCACCCTGCCCTCAGGATTGATAGGGCCTGCCTTAGGGGTGACTGATAGGTTTATATGTGTGTGCAAGAGAGATATAGGAAACCTATATCTCAGTGAGGGGTGCTAGCACCACCTCACCCAGGCTGCAGTAGCAGGCCTGTGGTGTCAGATTTAGACTGCTTCCCAGGGGTGGCATAACACATGCTGCAGCCCCTGGTAGGCCTGTGAAGTACCTATGCCCTTGGCACCTAAGGTACCATATACTAGGGACTCATAAGGCACCACAGTATCCAATCACTAGTGCACCTAGAGTGCACTCCATGTCGTTTAGAGAGAGCAGATAGACTGGGGCCCTGAATAGCAGGGTCCCAGTCCAACTAAGTCATAAACCAGCAAAACACCATAAAAAAAGTGGGGGCAACCATATAGTCAGATTCCACCTTCCTACAGCCAGGTCTTGAGAGCCTTGCTGAATTGGGTTTGCGACTGGGATTGCCTCAGGTGGAGAGGGAGAGGCAGAGTGTTCCAGGTCTTGACGACGAGGTATGAGAAGGATCTTCTTCCAGCTCTAGTCTTGTGGATCATTGCCAGTTGGGAGGAGCGAAGGTGTCTGGCGGGTATGTGGAATGAGAGGCAGTTGTTCAGATATGCTGGTCCTGTATCACAGAGAGCTTTGTAGGCATGTGTGAGGAGCTTGAAGATGATTATTTTGTTGACTGGGAACCAGTGGAGTACTCAAATGTGTTTGGTGATGTGGCTGCGGCGGAGGATGATGAGCACAAGTCTGGCTGAGCAGTTTTGAACATTGTGTAGATTCCTGAGGAGTTTCTGGGTGATGCCGGCGTAGAGTGAGTTGCCGTAGTTGAGTCTGGTGGTGACAAGTGTGTATGTGACTGTCTTTCTGGATTCTGCAGGGATCCATCTGAATTTCTTTCGAAGCAGGCGGAGCGTGTGGAAGCATGATGAGGATACGGCGTTGATCTGGCAGTTCATTGTGAGTGCAGAGTTTAGTATGATGCGAGGTTATGTCTGTGGTCTGTGGGGGTGAGGGGGTTCCCAATGTGGCGGGCCACCAGGAGTCATCCAAAGCTGAGGGGGTGGGTCCGAGGATGAGTTCTTCGGTCTTGTCCAAGTTGAGTTTGAGGCAGCTATCTTTCATCCAGGTGGCAACGGCCTTCATCCCACTTTGGAAGTTGAGTCTGGAGGCTGTGGGTTTGTTGGTGAGGGAGAGGATCAGCTGGGTGTCGTTGGCGTAGGAGACAATGTTGAGTCTGTGGTTCCTGACCATGGCAGCAAGGGGGGCCATGTAGTTGTTAAAGAGGGTGGGGCTTAGGGAGGAGCCCAGCTGATCTCTGTGCGTTCTGAGAGAAATGAAGGTAGTCTGACTTGCTGTGTTCACCCGGTCAGGAAGGAGTGAATCCAGTCCATGGCCTTGTCGCGGATGCCGGCGTTGTGGAATCTCGTGATTAGGTAGAGGTGGGAAATGGTATCGAAGGTGGCTGAGTGGTCTAGCAAGGTGAGACCTGAGGTCTTGCCTTGGTCGAGGATATAAGGCCTGTCAGTGGGGTGTCTTACCTATATCCCATGCAGTGTCTGTGGGCATGACACACAAGGAAGTGTGCCATTTTGACTCTTTGGTTTTGTCTGAACCAAGGCACGCAGTCTGCGATGGCAGTGTGCATGACCTTGGTGAGGGGACCATAGGGTGGCACAATTTGTGCTGCTACCCTTGGGGTCCCTCGTTAGTGCCAATGCCCTAGGTACCAGGGGTACCGTTTACTAGGGACTTACAAGGGGTACTGAAGTTGTGCCAATTGGGCAAGAAAAGATACAGATTAGGAAAAGAACTTCTGGCACAGGGGACCTGGTTGGCTGGGACCATGTGCACTCCAGTTGAAATTACATAAAAAGTATCCATCAAGTTACGAATATGAGAGTCCGTTAATCCCAGACAGGCAAACAGACTCCCCCTATCCAACTTGCACATGGGGTGAGATAAGGTTGTATCTTGGTGCCTTTTCTATTTCCTTTTCATATTAATGCCCTTGATTCCTTTTTAACCAACTGTATTTCTGACGTCCCAAAAATTGGTTCACCTTCAGTTTTTGTGCTACTATCCGTGGACAACATTGTTCTCTTGGTCCCACTTCTAATGGTCTGCAAACACTTTAAGAAGGGTTTTAAAGTTTTATGCAGGGGATAAACCTTATGGTAAATATGGAGAAATCCTAAATTTTAACATGTGGGCCAAAGAACACCAGTTCAAAGAGGTTTTTTAATGGTGATACATCGATAATGAAAACAATGAATTTTAATTACTCTAGACTCCCATTCGATGGAGGCTCTATGTGAATCTCTTTTTAGATTTGCAAAATATTTGGGCCCTAGACCTCCCCCCAGAGAACTGACAATGCTATATAGAAGTAAATGTCTGGCGGTGGGCGCATATGGTGCTGGAGTATGGGGGCATACATCTGCAAAGATTCTTCAGGCAGCAGAAAATACGTTTTTAACCAGGCTTTTAGGCCTCCCAGATCCACCTCAAGTTTTATCACTCACATTGAAATGGGTCTAGATTTCTTAGACGATACATGCTTGGCACCCATCTTGCTGTGAATTAAAATTTGGTCCACCATGGAGTTAAGTTTCACTCAGGAAATAGTGGAGGATTGCCTGAAACAGACTATCCAGCTATGATGATATAGAGGGCCAATGATGATGTACATTTTAGCGATTGAAATTTATGATACTGATTTGTGTGATCTGTTTGTACTTGTTTTTAGCATCTGCTTTTATGGTCAATGTGAGGACTGAATATACAAAATTTCTACCTTGAACCTTCCCTATTTCTGGCTGCTTCTTTTTCTTTTCATGTTTCTATGTCCATTTGCTTTCTAATTCAAAATCACTCAATTTATTAATACAGTTTATTAATTTGGTAATGTGCAACCGCATTCTTATAGGACGCATGTTTTCAATTGCATCATTATCCAATTGTAACCTATAACTCTTCTGATAAGTAAAGCTTTTGGGAATTTCCACATCATATTTCTAAGCCAACTCAGTCAGTTTCTCATGTGTAATTGCTGCTCATCTTGTAATTGATTTAAATAGGTAAATCAATTATTTTTCTTGATATGTTCCCAAAAATTCTGAGTCCAAACAACCCCATATATTTTCTTGTAGTTCAGTTTTTAATCTTGGGGTATTTAATGCCTTCTCCTTCCAGGTTCTGGGCTAGTTATTTGCATTGAGCCTTCTGTCTTTTCAATACCTGGAACTTACTTAAACCATGGTAGAAATATTCCATTTTTGAACAGGTTAGTTTCCTCTTGGGTTATTGGTGTTGTAAAGACAATTCTGCCCCCATCTCTTGAACTGTCTGAGGTGGTCTCCACACAGCAACCTGATAATTTTGTGAATTCTGGACAAATCCTATCGCAGGTAAACCTCCTACAGCTCCTTGTGGCTCTGGAGTTCAATTAATATTCACTGGAGAATTTGCAACTGGTCTAGGTACTGTCTATACAGTCGCTACTTGTGGTGCTTGCACTGGTAAATGTATAACAGGTGGATTTACCACAGGTGGAGGAGCAATCTGTCTCTGAGCAACTTGTGGTGGGGCAATCTGCAACACTTGAATTGGTCTCTCAACTTGTACCACTGTAGTTTCTATAGGAGATGTCGCTATTGTACTGCTTGCCGTGGTACTACTTCCAGGACTCTCAGCTGTGGTTGCATAAAGTTGGGGTTGTGCAGCTAGCATCTGTTCTAATTTAATATTGCCTGAATCGCTATCTGTCTCATTGTCATTCTCTTTTCCCTCCTTATGTTTTTCTTCGGCATTATTCTTTCACCCTTTCTCTGGCATTTCAGTAGAAGTTGCTGGATATACTGTAGTAGCTTTGGCTATGGGTTTCCTCCATCTACTCTGTTCCTCATCCCATCGAGCATTTTCATAATTACGCATTGCCCTCTTTGTCCTTTTCTAGCATCTTTCACTCTCTTTGTCTCTTGCAGCCTTTTACCACATGCCTATAGCTTTAAATTGTACAGGTCCAGGTGATGGCTTCCTCTCACATAATTTTCCCTAAATTTGTCATTTATTCTTGTTTTAAAACTGCCATATTTTGGAAACCTCAATGAACCCTCTTGCTCAGTAATCTAGCACCATTGGCAAGGCCATGAACAGGTATGTAATCCCACTTTAGTTAGTATAAAATGTGCAGGCAAACTCTCAGGTGGTGCTGCTTCACCGTTCCACATAGGAACTGTAACATTTCCTCTCACAAAACTCTTAAATCCTTCAAAGAATTTCATATGTCCACAAGATTCATAAAGTAAACAATTCAAAATTCAATGTTATTATTCTATTCCATAGACACCAAATTTCTTTCCAATCCTGTCTCAGTTATAAAATCCTGTTAATAAATCCCAATGTGGCATTCAAAAATTCACAAAATCACATGCCTATCACAGCACCACACCTTGTTGTCACCAACCAATCCCAGCGTGAAAGCACACCAACGGACCAATCCTAGCACAAGCCACTCTGATGTTTGAGCTTGCTCTCTGCAGCAGTTCACCCTCCTTTGCAATTTCTCTTGCATTAATAAAAACACTTCAACTTTTTAACTAAACAGCTTATATCAATTCTTGTTTGCTTTTCTAAAGGAAAACAATAGCAATTCAACAACCAGAATATTAAGGGTTTTAAACCTTCTAACTTTTATCATTCAAACAGAAATCCTCATTTGCAAGTGAAATCTTGACCACCCTAATCAATGCAGCTTCCCTGTTTGTGCAATTAGGTTCTGCTAACATCATTCAATATTAGACAATCACAACAGATTCTTACTATTTCTATCTCAATTGTCTAGGTGATGGTACCTCACACTCCACACCACAAAATCCCTGCAAACAAGAAATACCATTTGACGATGACCTATTCAAGTGTTTCCTACACTTGTTTCAATCTTTTATCATCCTAGGATCTTAGACTAAACCGAGTCTGAATTCTTAAATCTCTTCAGATAGAAAAATAATCATCTGTATTCATTAAACCATTTACTCTCAATCCAATAACATAACAATAACACAATTACAATTACAATAGACGCCGCATCCCCCTATTGATACTCACACCTCCAAAACAGTAACCGCCTTCGAAAACCCCACCTTGTCAGCTCTAGGCATTGGATTCCAGGATTCAGGAATTTTATTCTAACATGAGCAACTATGTATAGCTTCTTGCTCCAAACACTAACCATCCTCTGCTACGAAAACACTGATAGCGCGGACTGGGCCCTAATATTTTAGTAATAATACCAATGTACCATCTTGTAGGGCTAAGCCCTGTTTTCCATGATAAATCCTTCTTCTTTTCAGTGATAGACCTTGGAATATTGTATTAGGAGTCAAAGAGCAAAACAGGCATCTCAAGCTTAAATCTCATTAACAGTTTAAGTTAGGTCCATGATGAGAGTTTTATTGTATTTTCAAGGCTTTTTTCCCATTAAGAAATTAGTAAGCTTATTTTCTATATCTTTATTTCAGTTAGTACAAAAATCAAAGACGTTTACAGAACTCTCATCAAAGTAAAGAGGTTAGAATAAAGCATCAAAAAATAATTGGCATTAAGTGCATTCCATAAAGGAATAAGTTCCCTAATCTAGAAATCAGGACCAGAACTTTAGATTTCAAGAGCCCATTAAGAGTTCTAGTTCAAGGAAAATCGTGAATTCATAGGAGCATAAAGCTTTAAAGCCAAATTGATGTAGCAGAACTCCTCATGAAGAGTAGTTCACAATTCTCATCCGAGTCTCAATACATCCACTTAGATCAGCATACAGTTGAAGTATCAATCTGTCAAGTTAAATAGCAAAGTAAGGCAGAAAGGGAAAACATTAGCAGCAGTAGCCACAACCATCAATGGTCTGTGTCAATCCTCCAAAGAATCAGCAATAGGTGAGTGGCCAAATGGCTAAGAAAAAATGCCTTGCCACTACCTAGGAACACGCCCTAGTATAAAAGTCAAGAAAACATGTTGAAAACAATGTATCAGGCTCCATTCTTCACAGACCTATAGGGTAGCTGGGTTGTTCGGTAAGCAGGTTCAGCTCCTTTGTTCTCAGAGAAATACATGCAGCTTCTACTTTTTATCACAAGGTTACCTACAGACGGCCTTGCATAGATTCTGGAAACAGCAGGCTTGGTGCCCATTAAGCACCAATCAACCTTCTACATCTCAACTTGTTTCATTGTGAAAGCAATGAACTACTAACTAAAAGCAAAATCACTGTTAGGTAATGCATTCTTCCTAATACGAATCAAATGCTATTGTTTAAAATGCAGGTCATTCTATTCAATGTTATATGAAACATAAGAAATTAGAAAGTTCATAACATTCAGGAATAAAATGTTGCTTATAAAGAAATACATTTGTTAAACGAGAATATTCTGCAGTTATAACAATATTTCTAAGCATGTAATTTTTAAGCTCAAGCTCCTAGATAACATTGTGTACATTTCAGCAATATTACATTTGCTTCTAGTTAAAGAAAGCTTATGTCATAGCCTTTCTGTGGCCTACATGGATAACTATGACTGCCTATTGCGAATCAGCACAGTTCAAATGCGTCTCAGTTTAACGTTAAGTTTTACATTGTTCATTTTAGCTTGCTAAGTTGAGTAATTTTTCATTTTAATTACTGGACTTTTTTAGTTACATTTGTGGCTTTTTTATTTAATCAAATTCCAGACCTTGAACCATACTGAGATTAGGAGTTGGCTTGATGAAATTGCCGCTTTTGACAGGAGTAGAATATACAGGACAGATTTTCATACATTTTTCACTGGGTTTGTGTCACAAAGTGACACAAACTGGAGCAATTTGTTTTTTTTTATTTACTTTCCAATGCAAAGCTTTTTTTGCACTGGAAAGTTGCCTCTGTGCCAAAGGGGGTGTTCCATTGGTGGAACATGGGCATTCCCATGCAACCATCCTTGGTTTTTGACGCAAAACCTTATCTACTAACAATAGTAGACAGGGTTTTGCACAAAAAACTAATGCCACTTTGATGCAGGCATTAAAAGGAGAAATGTGTTTATTTCTCCTAACCTTTCCTACTTTGCATGTGGGCTGCACTGTTCAGCACACATCTGCAGTTGGAAAAGTTTCAAGTTTGCATAGGCATAGTATTTTGTAACAGAAATGTACCCTTCCAATAAAAAACCTATGCTAGACATCACGCACACACACCCTTGCACTATGGTACACAAGTACGAGCATGGAGCTCGACAGCATAATTGTGTGGTAGCGCTAGAAAGTGAGCAGTAGACATGGCGCTTTACTGCTCTCTCCCTGTCAAGCGAAGCAGCGCAGCGCAGCAAGTTTGAGTGTTGCTCTGCATTCTGTGTTATTTCTATATCTGGGCCGAAGTATGTATTTAAATTACGACATTCCCCAGGCACAGTCTTGAAACTCACTATGGCCCTGATTTACAAATACTTTGCCACAGGTTTACATTGCTTTTTTAATGCAGACTCAACACAAAGGGGCCGATTCCGATCTCGCTCGGAAGGGCTCCGAACGCGATCCGGGCGGAAAAAGTACGAGCCGTACGCGTGTTTTCCGACCGACGAGTACAGCTGTACGAGCGAGCAAGTACGATGCGGGAAACGCGAAATCGCCGACCGAGTCATTTCCGGGTCCGAACCGCTCCGTACGTCTCGTCCGTAAGCAAACTGTGCTGTGCAATGGAGGCGATTTCCGACCGAGCTAGAACGATGCACGATTCGGACAGCCGGATCGAGTCAGAGCCTCCGACACGTCAACGCTCCAGGAAGCGCACTTCGGGGGTCCACGTCGGACCCCCGTCACCCGTAGCCTTATGAGTCGATCACAGGGGGGACCCAAGGGTCCCCCCTACACATGCATGTATGGTGCGGGTGGCACAGACGCGTCCCCACTGGAGGCGATTTCCGACCGAGCTAGTACGATGCACGATTCGGACAGCCGGATCGAGTCAGAGCCTCCGACACGTCAACGCTCCAGGAAGCGGACTTCGGGGGTCCACGTCGGACCCCCGTCACCCGTAGCCTTATGAGTCGATCACAGGGGGGACCCAAGGGTCCCCCCTACACATGCATGTACGGTGCGGTTGGCACAGACGCGTCCCCACTACAGGGGGCGCCCTTGTGCGCAACGTACCATTTTTGTCAATCGGAGCCTATGTACGTGTCGTACAACAGGCTCCCATTGACTTCAATGGGGCTCCGAGCGACCTGTGTCCATCAGCGCTTGTTCGCATCGTACTCGGGCAGTCGGAGCCCCAGAGCACGAGTCGGTCAGGAAGCTCTACGGGCGCCAGTCGGCCATGGCGCTGATGGACACGGGTCGCTCGGAGCCCCATTGAAGTTGGTTTTTGCAATCCAAAGCAAATCATGATTTGCTTTAGATTGTAACCCAAAGTAATTAAGCCTGGGCAGTGAACTCCGCTCCGCTCGCAGAGTTTGCGGAGTTTCCTGCACTCCGTGTTACGCGGAGATCCAAAAAACTCTGCTTCGTGCAGCGTAGCGGAGTTTTTTTCCTCGCTCGCGTTCACCAACGTCAATTTGGCGAGCTCAAGCAAGGAAAAATCCACTTCCCGGCGAGATTTTTCCTCGTTTGCGATCGCCAACATCAAGTTGGCGAGCGCGAGCGTGGAAAATAAACCTCCCTGCGAGATTTCTCAACGCGGAGGGTCAGGTTTCTCATTGCGAGTGGTCGCGTATGCTCGCGACCGCTCGCATTGAGAAACTGCCCGTTCGCGTTGAGAAAGCTGCCGCTAGAGTAAAAATCTACTCGAGCGACAGAAAAGGTAAGCTTGCGCTGTGCATGGTGCTGTTCACAATTATTGCACAGTGCGGACAAGCATCCGGCACTGTGCAATCACCGCGAACAGCATTTTTCTACCATACTCTGCCGCTCGCGGAGCCCCGCGTAGTGCGGCGGAGTTTTTTTTTTTCACTTCGCGTGGCTTCGCGTAGTGCAACTCAGCGAACTCCGCCCAGGGTTAAAAGTAATGCAATGTAACGCAATACACTGCCTTGTGTTACTTTGAGTCAAGGGGTGTTCCATGGATGTGCATGGGCATTCGAGTGCATCCACCAATGGATTTTGTCAGAAATCCATATGTACAAAGACTTGTCGACATGGATTTGCACCAAAATCCTTCACCTTCCTCATGCCATTGTAACAAGGAGAAAAACTTTTATTTCTCCTCGTTTCTTCTTCTTTGCATGTGTGCTGCATGTTGCAAGGGTGTCTCCATTGGTGCATGGCAGCATAAAGTGTGCCAGCTCAGGGAGAGAGCAGAGCATCCCCACGTCTTTGTAGATATGGGTCTGTTCTGCTCTATCCTGTTAATGCAGTGCTGCAACTCTGAGTTGCATGATTTATCTGTAAATCTAGGCCTAAGTGTATTGGATTGCTGTTCACATGTGTATGCATAAATGCCTATCCTGGAGATTTAGGTATATGCTTTCACATTATCTTTTACTTTAGTTTGTAACTTTAATTCTATTTATTTTACTATAAAGGATTCAAATTAACCTTACTCTACACTTCTTAGTTAATTTCAGTCACATCATTTTGAGAGTGTCATCAAGATGCAGAAGTAAGCCCACCAGGTGCTGACCATTATGCTTTCCCAATATGTAAGAATGTAACACTTCCTCTAAAAAATCAGCAAATGCTGTATTTTATTTTGAGAGGATCACATTTTATCCTTGTGCTTAACAGTGTAAACATGTGAGTAGTATCAGAATTATTTTCACTATAGATATGCTGATAAAATACTTATGGTGTGGACTTACTCCCAAGTACAAAGGAAGGGGGTTTGCTACTACTATTGATCCTATTTTTTTGTCTGCATCGTTATATCTTTAGATCTCTAAATTTAGTATTTCTAGCTAAGCATTTAGTGACCATAATCCTCTTATCCTAGCATTAGGGGGATCTTGTATACATCCTAGGGGTCCCCCAAGTGCCCTTGTTGTACTTCAGATGCACTCCCAGGGCAGACAACTAAGATGGGCAATGGTGGAACCTGAGCAGTTTTTACACTCTTTATTCCTTTGTTGTGTTGAAAAATTAACAACTTATCTAGATCTTTCTGCCCCAGACCCATCACAGTTATTAGCCTTTGGTCGTATTGCTGACAAGTTTGCTGAGCTATTCTATACACCGAACTTAAATACGAACACCTCTGCTCCAAAGTGGTTTGACACTGGTTGCTCTTAGGCTCTGCGCAAGTTAAAACATGCTTAAAACAACTTCCAGAGATATAGTGCAGGCGGTGATTTGTAAGCATACCTATGAGGAGGAGCTGAAGAGAAGGAAAGAGACTTTGAGGGATATGGCTTGGGATGAGTTGGTTCAAGTGAGCACAGTGAGAAACTGCTCGTTTTTTTAGCATATTGTAGATCTGCCCTACTTTGCCCAAGAGAACATGCCTACCTCGTGTTATCAAATTACTCCAAGGAACTGGGTGAAAATTTTGAGGGGACTTATAATCACATAGGTTTGTCAGCTCAGAGAGAGGTGGGGGGAGACGTGCTCGCAAAATCTAGTTTGGTCTTTACCTTGGATGAGATAATACAGGACATAAAGGGCCTTACTCTCCATAAAGTCCCAGGGTCAGACAGTATTCAGCCTGATTTATATGTTAACTATCCAGCTTTTTGGGGTCTACTGTTGACTTTGGTCCTGAATGCTGCAGTGAGGACTGTCCTGCTTCCGTCCTGGTCATCATCAATCACAGTCCCAATATTTTAAAAAGATGATAAAAATAACTTGCAGCGCTATAGGCCCATATCAGTCCTAGATTGAGTTGTCAAGGACCTAGGGTGGGTGCTCTTTGAGAGATTAAGGAGTTGGACAGAAAATACCAACATTAACTCTGACTCTCAATAAAGGGTTTCAGTCGGGCAAATCCACCATTGACCAGTGTATGAACCTTTATATGGTGGATAACAAATATACTGTTGCGCAATCTGAAACAATCTACTTGGCCTTTATGCACCTCACGGTGGTGTTCGATCGCGTTAATTGTGGTAAGTTGTGGAAGATCCTTTTAGGTCTGGGTGTGGATCCTAACACAGTGTACTTTCTTCATGAGCTTCATGTTAAACCTCCTCCAGAGTTATGATTCTTTATGTACAGATAGTTTTAAAACAGGTCGTGGGGTTCGTCAATGATGTATCCTTGCCCCTTTTTAATTTTACTAGTATGTTAATGGATTGGAACAGGCTCTAATTGCAGCAAATGCAGACTGCCCACTTATTGGCCCACGCTCCATACCAGGACTATTATACGCGGATGACACATTGCTGATAGTGAGAAGGGCCAATGGACTGCAAACTCTCCTGAATACTTTTGACTCTTTTATGAGGGATTTGGACCTTTCGGTCAACCTCACCAAATCCTATGTCATTGTGGTGGGACCTAAGACGTCCAGAACGAAGTTGGAAAGCATTGGTTATGGCCAAAAGGCAGGTGTTCTGGAAGACCATAGGGCAGTTTTTAGTTTCACCTCCAGGCTGGGAAGCAGCCCCCTTAAAGCCCTTGTTAAGATCTATCAGGCTAAATGAGCTTCTAAAGCTTTGTATGGGAGTGACATTTGGGGCTTTCTGGCCCCTAATGAGCTCCAGTTAGAGGAAAATAAATTCCTCAGGTGTTTACTATGTGTGCCACAGAGTACTTTGACCTTCTGTGTGTGTGAAGAGTTGGGGGCAGGTACTTAAGTGATAAGATTGCCTTGGGTGCTTTGCTGACTTGGGTTAGGATTTGGTATAAGGAGGAGCTGGTCCTGAATCGATTGATTATGAGGGATTGCATGTCACTCGACCGGGCCCAATAAATACCATGGGTTAGGTACGTCAGGCACTCTCTATCCAACCTCGAAAGGATGGAGATGTTTCTTAACCTGGAGGGCATTCGCAGAGGGGATTAAAATGGGTAAGGGACTATTTTATGGACAGTGCAGAATTTTTCCAACATTTACTGAATAAAGAATTTTAATTTGATTTTGTATCAGAATTAACTTTATTCGGGAGGAATTTTGCCCATAAAAGTAGCGTAAAACAATTAAAGCAGTTAATAAAATAATATGCATCAGTTAAAAACAGCAGCATAAAATGAGACAGAGTTAGCAGCATGATTATAAGAGCATAGTGTCGCGGGCCCTGATGGCAAATTTTAAAAAGGAACCAACATACAGGGTGGCTTCTTCATCTGATAATTGTAATAAAAAGTAAAAGATTCCCTGCAGTGCCTGATGTTATGAAATTCCTTTTTAATATGAAATTAGCAACAGTCATGTGTACTTTTCATAAAACTTGCAAAAAAACAACAAGAACATCATCGATTGACCTGATTTCCCAACGCAAGGACATGGGGTACCATCTAGATTATTGTTAGAACCAAGAGGGAAGCATAACAGATATTTAACAGTATCAGCTCTTAGGCGAAACAATAATGAACATTCCTAGTGCCCCCATGCTGGCCAAAGGTAATTAGTAGGACATTTCAGTGTAATCAAGGACTGGTACTCCAAAATGCTTAAGCGCTGTGCTCTCTCACAATTATAAAGCGCTAGTGAAACCTCCCTTTTATTGAGATTATAACAAGTATCTGGCTCTACAATGGCACTCTGCAAACCAATTTTACCACATTAAGGTTTGACATACGCCAACCAGGGAATTCGATGCCATTATCCAGGAGCCGCAGTCTGATATGACATCTTTTGATACAACCGGCTCCATGTTACTCCAAATTGCCAGCCATAATATTGTTGGCCGGGCCCTAATGCTATCACTTAAATGATGCCAACCCAGCTCCTCATGGCAAAAAAAATGAGACGTTGAGATCGGAACAGAGAGGAGCTTCCTGCAGAACCTGTTTTCTCCACGCTGTGAGGCCTCGCATTTTAAAAAGACCCATACTTCAGCTCCACATGTTGCGATAGAGATGCATTGTGGTTTATATATCTGCAATAAAGGGGCTAATAGATCACCCAAGGTTGTGGAAGATTAAAAAGGGAACCAATTGCCCTTGAAAGTTGGGTTCTGCGTTGGGCAATGTTAGGTGTCCACGACCCCATGGCTGAAAAAGTTACTCCCAAATACTGTAAGCTGCTTAAAAACAAGTCAAATGGTTGGCACCAATCGACAGATTTGAAATCTAACTGCACCTTAGGCCACATGCCATGATGTGTAATTTAGAAAAATTGGTGCGTAGGTCCTAAGCAACCATAAACTCCACAAAAGTAAGCACTAATAAACGCAGTGCTTTTGGTGTGCAAGCCATAAGCACTGCGTCGTCCGCATATAGAAGCCTGGGTAACAATCTGCCCTTAATTTTTGGTACATCATGAGTAATTCGAGTTAAAAAGGAATTGAGCTCGTTGGTATATAAAATAAATAAAAGAGGGGCCAACACACACCCTTGTCTCACACCATGGCAAATATCTAAGGGCCTCATTATAAGGTTGGTGGTAGAAGGAGCGGGACCTCCCGCACTGCCAATCCCATGTACATACCGCCCGACAGATCAGGAATTTTCTCCTGTCTAGCGGGTGGTTCATTGGTGTTCCCAGGGCAGTGCCTATGAAACAGGCACCGCAATAGGAACGTCAAAGGCAGTACCTGCATCGCATGGATTGCTGCAGTCCACGCCATTCAGGTACTGGTGTGCATGCTCACTTGCCCCCCTGTGTGCATCTACATGGTGTGAGGCACAAGGGGGCCCTGTAGGGCCCCCTTTGTTTCCTCACCACCACACTTTTCATGGCGGTCGCACTGCCATGAAAAGTGTGGCGGTGATTAAACTTGTAATATGCTTGGCGGGCCACAGCAGCCTCGCCAAGCATATTGTGGCCTCAATACCGCTGTATCACTGCCAGGGATCTCTGATCCCTGGTGGTTGTGCTGGTCTGAAGGCGGACCGACTGCCCTGGTTGTAATGGGGAGGTCGGAAGAATGCCAGCACTGCGCCTCCGCAAGTCTGGCGGGCCGTGGACTGCCAGACTCATAATAAAGCCCTATGTCATTAGATACCTCACCCATGTTGCTAATTATGACCCTCTCATATCTATGTGCAAATGTGCAAGAAAGTGCAAAAGTGCTACATCCAACCCTCACGATAAGAGCATTTGCCATAGCTTATGTGGCTAACACAGTGAAATGCTGCGTTCAGGTTCATAAAAGCCAAGTAAAGACGGGTTTGCTTCGTGACAGTATATTTACCAAGCATCAAGTTCAGATTCATGCATTGCTCATTTGTCCCTATTTTGTTTCTAAACCCATATTGACATAGGTATAGGAAATACTCTGCTTGGACCCACTCCTTGATTCTATTATAAATTATCCGGCCTAATATTTTGACTGTAGTGTCAATCAGCGAAATAGGCCTGTAACAACCAGGTTCTGACCCAATGCCTTTCTTAAATATAGGTACAATAATTGATATGCACCATGAGATGGGCATCTCAGAATGGGCAAGATTATTAAAAACATTAGTCAGAAGAGGTGCCCAGAAAACAGTGCATTGTTTTAATAGATCAAATGGAACACCATCTGGACCGGGCCTTTTCCCCTGTACTCTGGTGAGTGGCCTGTTCTACTTCCCCTAGGGTTACCATTGCATCTGTCAGCTTGCTGGTGTCAATTATAAAGATGCCCTTAGATGGAGGAGTGGCATAAACGTTCCTGAAGTGAGCTCCCCCGGCCTCACTAGTAATGTGGCAAGAGATTGAGGTCACAGACTAGTTTTTATGTTTCAGATCAGAGCATTTGCTGTCCTTCTGGTTGGCCGCCTGTGCTAATAAATCCCATTGTTGAGATATCACCTCTTGCCAGAGTTTAGAGGTGATCATTTTATATTGCCTTCACAAGGTAGCAACTAGTAGACGGTCTCTGGATTTCAGCACAAGAGCCCTTCACAGGTCCTGATTGGCTACTAAGCAGTCATGATTAAACCATCATTGTAAATTAGCTGTAGGACGTACAGGTTTTAGGAGAACTCCTCTAATACTTGAACATACGCCATTAAATGCGTCAACAATTTGATGATCGGTATTCTCCTCCATTAAGCATACCTCCAACAGCCCTATGTTCTTATTAATTATTAGCTCAAATATTAGGGCTGGTTCTTGCATTTTCCATACCAGTCCTAGATTGTCCATGGAGGGCTGGAGGGTACTGGCCCCTTTCTCTATGCTATACCTTTCCTTTGGGGATGTTAAGATGGCAGCCTCAAAAGGAACTCTGCGAAGTGACCTAAAAAACTAAGCCATACTACACGGAGTTCTGCAAGTGTCAGAGTGCATTTGGTCATGCTGTTCGCTTTGATTTTCAGCGTCGGAAGTTTGTCCCGCACTGCAAAATCAGCTACTTCTTTTCTTGCCTTTCTCAAGGCGAGCAGTCGCAACCATCCACGACTGCCTGGTTTGAGAAATGTGACCGCCTGCATTGAGAAATCTCGCTAGGAGGTGGATTTTCCTCGCTCGCCAACTTGACAAGGAAAAAACTCTGCTCAGCTATGTGGAGTGGAGATTTTCAGAACTCTGCATGCTCCATGGAGCACAGAGTGTGTGGAACACTCCGCAAACTCTGCGAACAGAGCGGAGTTCACCGCCCAGGCCTCTTAGAAATATATCCTCCAGGTTTTGCGTTCTAAAAATATAATCTATTGTGGAGGGGGTGCCTCTGCCTCTATATGTGGGTGGAGCAGTAGCATCCCTGCTGGATACCTCCATTGCAATCAGGAAGAGGAAAAAGAGACACCAGCTCCTGACTTCTAGGATCAGAATTTGCAGAGGGTGAATGTAGGAGCATTGGCTAGGGGAAAGTCGAACATTAATATTGCCTGCCAGGCATAGATATACTGGCTGTCCTTTATTAGTGACTTAATCTATCAGTAAAGTGAGACAATTAAATAACTCTGAGAATTTGGGATTCAGTGTACTAGTAAAATCATTGTTGTAAAATGTACCAAATGGAGGCTAAAATGACTCTTCTGCAATACTACTTGGAAACTAGTACTAGATGTTCCCAAGACCTCAAAGTGGCCTCCTATGGCTATACCTAACCAGACTGCTAGTCCTCCGGATGCTCGACCATTACGAGAAGGAGTAGCCGGAATGCTATGACACTGAAAGCCGTTAACTATGGTATGCAAAGTGTCCCAGGTCTCCTGAAACTTGACAATGTCATAACTCTTTATGAAAGACACCCAGTCAGGTAGACTGAGCTTAGAGCGAGGCCCAGATACGTTCCAGCTAACAATTGTCAATGAGGTATTCTGGGCAATAAAGGGAACAACTGCAAAATTGTCAACCCTAGGTTGTGGGACAGGTGTTTTGTCCTGACTACAAGGTAACACCCCTTGTAGTCATTCAATATCTCCTGGATCGCTCAGTGGTGCGAACCTGTTTTCACAGATTAGCGGGGACACCGGATGCAGTGGAACACCTGTATGTGGGAGGGCCACTACTGGCCTATAAAAATAGCCAAGGGGAAGTGCCCCAATCCAGGATTCAGTAAAATGCATCTGCTCTTTCATTCTCAGTATATTGCGTACATGTAGCAGGTTCCAAAAATTAACCACAATACAATCCCCTGCAATGTCTTTGCATGCCTGGCCCACCCTCTTCACCATTGATAGAGCGCAGATAGCACTCTATTTGTATGAGTGCACTATACTCATGGTTTAAACGCACTTCCATACATTCGTATTGTGTGCAGTGTTTTTGATGATTAAGAACCATTTAATTGAATCATTTAATGTTGAACTAGTGAACGTATTAAGTAGAATTTTGTATGTATTATGATTCCTTCATGCATAATGTGCAGGACAATATTATTTTATATATCGTAAACTGTGATTTGTTTAAGTTGCCTGAAACATAGGCCCAAACGTTTCTCCTTGCCCTCAAGAAATAATGAATTAATTGATTGTTGTGTTCGAGGTTAGCATGTTCTCACCCTGTTGCAGGTGCAGAAATACACATTGTTATTTTCAGAGTTAAGGAGAGACCCGGAATGCCTTTGAAGATAACTGGAAGCGAGAAGGGAGGATGCTTTGCGTATCGAGTCTGTCTGAAAGCCAAGGCCACTGGAAGAAGATAGCTTTAATTAATTTTGCTTCATGAAAGAGAACCAGCTACTGTATAGAGGTCTAGTGGAAAGCTTCAGAAAAGGTGACGCAGTGTTGATTGAATCCTATCTTTTTGCATGATGCGCAGGGACAGAGAGACCAGACTTCTGCTAGCTTTCGGAGAGGAAGGAGCCTCATAGAGCGAGCTCCATAGCCTTAAGCTAAACGACCCATTTTGACGTGAGTACTTCTTAGGAAGTCACACGTGCTGACACCATTGGGGAATGATAGAAGAGAGACAGGAAGGGCCCTCATACAGAATAGTGTATGGAAAGATTTTGATTTCTTTCAATGAGTCGAGAGCTGAATATTGCATCTATTTTGTGTTGCATTGTGATTTTGGAATTTATAATCATTTGCCTTTTGGGCCGCATTACCTATATCAGAAAGATCGGCTCTGTATTAATTTTTCTGTATCTCTATACTTTGCTATTGAGATGTATTTACATCCAATTGTTTTTGGCCTTATAATAAATATTCAAACTGCACTTTGGAGTCAGTGATCTTTTCAGGCATGACAACTTTGTTGATATCTGTTTGAGTTGTTTTCCTCCCCTCGACCACTTTAGGTAAATAAAAGATCGATCGCTTACGCTATACTTAGTAGAGAACTTAGGGGTGCAAGTTAGCGTAATCAAATGGTAGCAGAGGATGGTTTACCTTTAAAATGGTTTACCTCTAAGGTGAGGGGAGTACTTAGGAGTAAGGTCGAAGGTCGGAAGGTCGGAGAGCCCTGAAGTGGAGCGGAGGAGACCGGAGACTGGCAGACGTTGACGGTGCGGCGGAAACAGTGGTGGCGTGAGTATGAAAGGAATTGTGTTAGATTGCGGTAATGAGTACGTGGGTGATGTCTTGCGGAGTTGGGGTGTATGTTGAGTGAATGTGGTTTTTGGTTTTGGTGAGCGGACTCAAGAGAAGTCCAAGATCCCGGGATAGTTTTGTATTGTAATTGTCTGGTTAAATGTGGGCGTTGTGAAGCGCTATCAATGATCCACTTGTGTTAGGGACCTTTTGTGTGAATGAAGAATAGGTCGCGGTAGAAAGCCTCAGGTACCGGGGGTGGACTATGGCAATTGAGTGACCAACGCCGGTCGGGGGTCACTACGGTTGAATGTTCTTGTGAGAGTGTTCTATCGATCTTCAGTGAACAGACAATTACTTGTTTATGTAACTGTAAGTTATTGTAATTGTGTAGGAACAGTTACTTGGTTGAATAACTTTTGGTTATACAGTTACTTGTAGTACGAATGTGTGTAAGTGAGTTTGTGGTGAAATTGTAAAAGCGGGTGAGCCGCTGCAAGGAGTGAGAAGTGACGTCAGGGTGTGCCGCACTGTGATAGGTTGGTTGGTGTAACGCCGCGCTGGGATTGGTGGAAGTGTATTAGCAGTGAAACAGTGTAACTTTGGAGCTTGCAATTGATCGAGTCAAAATGAGATGTTTTAGGGTATTGCGAGATATGTGTAGAGGTGACACAGGGGTAGTGACTCGGGTAGGGGAAGAAGCCCCGCCAGAGGACACGCCGGCACATTACATGGCAACGAATGTAGGACTTCATACTATCGTGTGGCTTCAGAATTGGCATAAAATTGCAGAAAAAGAGGGTGAATTGGCTTTCCCTCGTTATGGGTCTTTTCGTATGGAGGTGCTGACCCAGCTGAGGGGGGTGATGAATGCGCTGAAACCGCCCCCTAGACCCACACAATTTGAAGCATTAGATGCATGGATGAGAGCAGCTCTAGTGAAAAAGAGAGAGGCTACACATGGAAGAATGAAAAAAGCAATGAAGGCATATCATGATGCTAGATGGGATGCTCAGTTAAAGAGATGGAGAGTAGATACTATAGAGGGAGAACGCTTGTACCCACTTCTTACAGTAGGAGAGGGGGCTGAAGGAAATAAGAAGACCGAGGGAGACAGTGATACTGATGATAGCTTTCTCGACAGGTTGCCAGCGGACCGTCCTCCACCTTGTGAGTCTAGAGTAGAGACAGAGAGGGTTCGCCAATCAGAAGAGCAGGTAAGTGCAGAACAACTGCATTCAGGGGAACAAACGGCAGGAGTAAGAGGCAAGATTACCATGGTACGCATTCCGGGAGGGTCTGGAGGAAGAAGGTATTCAAACCCTGATCCGGAACCACTTGTAGGAAATATGCAGTTGCCAGATGCTTTGTCTGTCCCAGTTACAATAGGGCCAGTGGTTCCGATATATACTCCTAGAGAAAGAACCGATGACAGTCATCAGCTCATAAGTGAAGGGGAAGAGACAATATCTGGAGGGAGCCTTGCAATGAGTGGGACAGGTTTCTGTCGAATACCAGTAGAAGCTAGTACTCCACTGCCAGCTACAGCTGATCCATCCAGAATGGATAGTGGGGCAGAACGAGGACGGACAGGTGCTCTAGCGAATTCGAGATCCGATCTTCGCATGTGGGTTCAACCAGTGAGAGAGTCAATGATGCCAAGGGAAGAGGTAAGCAGGAGACAAGAAGCGCCTAAAGTACTGTTTGGGCCACAGGTGATTTGTGCAGGTGACCACTGGAGAAGTCGAAGTTGTGAGAGAGAGAGAGACGCCCAGATGAAAAGACAGAAGAGGGTGCAGTTCTTAGGAGAACCCAAAGTTGTGACAGGGAAGAGACATGAAAAGAGGAAATTCAAAAAGTGTTAAAAAGCGCAATGAAGGTGCCAATGTTAGATGTAGTACGATTAAAGGCAGAGCTAGATGAGGTGATTGAAGGTAATTTACCCCTGATTAAAATTGATACTTATAACTCAAGCGAACTACTGTTCGTAGCAAAGGACATGACAAGAAAGGCCAAACGAGCTTATGATGCATTGTTGCTTTTGGCACAAAGATATGAGGTTGATTTGTCAAAGACCAAGCTGAATCAGGGGTCTTGCAGATTAAATTACACAGATAAGGATCTGGGAGAGAAGCGAACGAGCGGATTGAAAGCACAAATTAGAGAACTAGTGATGGGGATACGGACATGGAAAGATTTAGACAGATGGAAAGATAAATGGGCCAAAAAGAAAAGCTTCCAGACTGGAATAGGGAATACTCCGCCTCCGGGTGGAGGGACAGGAGCTGCAGGAAATTACCCCCTTAGGTAGGTACAGAATGGAGGGTATGTACACGTGCCATGGAGCAGGGGTGATTTGGCAGCATTTACCAATGATTTCCCTCGGCTGAGGGAAAAGCCTGCTGAGTGGTATAAGCAAATGGACAGATTTGTAAAGATTTCAAAGGTATTGTGGATTGATTTGAACACTTTGTTTGATATTGTCGTGCCGGCAGATTTGTGGGCAGCGTGTAAGATTGCCATTGAGTGGCCTACTGTAGAGCCGCCTAGAGATTCATTGACTCATGGTCCTTCGCCTGATGTAATGAGAAAGTACGAGCAAGTGATTACATGGTTGCAATCGAAGGTAGCTCCTCAAACTGTTAATTGGTTGAAAATTGATCGTACCACCCAGGACTCTAAAGAGTCGGTACATGATTATTACGAGCGATTGTTGTTGGCTTTTAAGCAGCATAGTGGATTAGATACAATTGAACAAAAAGATATGGGACAGTTTGTCTCAAAGTTTGTGTTGGGACTAAAATCTGACATTAGCCTGATGATACAGCAGCATTTGATATGCTGGCAGAATAAGTCGGTGGACGAGATTCTGCGTTATGCTTAGTATTGCAGTGATCAAGTGGAGTCGACACAGAAGAAATTGAAGGACAAGTTGATGTTGGTGCAGTTGAGAAACGCTGATATGACACAAGGGTTTGGAGGAGGTCAAGGTAGAGGTAGAGGTGGTGGAAGAGGAATGGGACAACAGGTGGTGACCCAACCTGGTCAGGGTAGAGGAAGAGGAATGGATTCAGGTACAAGCGATTGGGTGGCTCAACAGAAAAGAGTCACTGCCTGTCATTATTGTCCCAAATCGGGCATTGGAACCGCAAGTGTAGATCAAATCCAGCAAATCAGATACCGATGGAAGGAGAGGGACAGCTGACCGAGGCTGTCAATACCGTGACAAGACCCAGGTCTATGTATGGAGGAGGATATGAGCCACAAGTGCAAGTACCTCAACCTCCTAGAATACCCATGCAGAATCAGTTATACCATCAGATGCCTTATTTTGAAATACAAGACCGATTTGATAAAAATCAAGATTCACAGGAGTGCCAGAGGGGGTGCACGAGGAATGCACCTTAGATGCGATTCTAGAAGTCGATCAGAGTGGGCCGTTTGTAGATGCAGACGTGAATGGATATCCTGTTACCTTTTTATTAGACACTGGAGCTGCTCGCTCTACAGTGAGAACGGAAGTAGTCCCAAATTTAACTCTTTCGGGACGATCGATTCAAGTAGTGGGGGTTAGTAATCAGAAAATGACCAATCCATTGACAACCGAATTACCCGTAAGAATAGGACCATTCCGGGATAGACATCAATTTGTAGTGTGCAATTCAAGTCCGGTCTGTCTTTTGGGACGAGACCTTCTGTGCAAGCTCAATTGTACTATATCGTGCACTCCAAGAGGGGTGGAATTGCAAACATATGATGACGATGCTGATTTTAAAATGGCTAACATGAGTCTGTGTGCAGAAATGTTTGTGGTGCTCACAATAGCAGAATTGCCACATGATTTGAGAGACTCAGTTAATCCGAAAGTGTGGGATTTCACAGGCGAGGATGTAGGTCTGATGAGAGGGGTTGAGCCAGTTAAGATACAGATCAAACCTAATGCTGAATTCCCACGAACGCCACAATATAAGTTGACCCCAGAAACTGTGGCCGGCATCAGACCTGTGATTGAGTCTATGATAGCCCAAGGTATTCTGAAGGAGATAAGAGGTAGTCCCTGTAATTCACCTATCATGGGACTGCAAAAGCCAAGTGGCAAATACAGAATAGTGCAAGATCTGCGTCGGGTTAATGAAATTGTGATCCCATGTTGTCCTGTGGTACTGAATCCAGCTGTTATTCTATTCCAGATACCATGCGAAGCAGAATGGTTTACTGTAATAGATTTATGTCACGCCTTCTTCTCCATACCATTGCATGAAGAAAGTCAGTTTTTATTTGGATTTAGGATGGATGATCATGTATTAACATGGAAACGAATCCCTCAGGGGTATACAGAAAGCCCCTCCATTTTTAGTCAATGTCTGAAAAAGAATCTTGAAGGATTAGTGATGGCCCACAACTCAGTCTTAGTACAGTATATCGACGACCTTTTGGTCTCCTCGGAAACTGAGGATGCTTGCAGGATTGACACTGTGGCGTTGCTGAATCATTTGGCAGAGAATGGACACAAGGTGTCTCCAAACAAATTGCAATATTGTTTGTCTGAAGTTCAGTACCTAGGTCACCGGATTGAGAAAGGAAAACGAAGGGTGTCACCAGATCGCATAGAAGCGATTCTGCAAATGGGAACTCCGAAAACGCAAAAAGAAGTCCGCATATTTTTGGGAATGGTCGGCTATTGTCGACAGTGGATCCCAAACTTTTCCTTGCAAGCAAAGCCCCTGTTGAAACTGACTCGAAAGGATGTTAGTGATCTGGTACCATGGGATGACGAGTGCTTGACAGCCTTCCGTGAGCTGAAGGAGAGTATTTGTCGTGCTCCAGCTCTCGGAATGCCGGATTATAACAAAGCGTTTTCACTCTTTTGCTGTGAAAAGGAGGGATGTGCGTTAGCAGTCATAGTGCAGACACATGGGGGTGCCCGTAGACCAGTAGCCTACTTCTCAGCTACATTAGATTAAGTAGCTTCTGCGTTGCCCGGATGTCTGAAATCCGTTGCTGCAACTGGTGTCAGCATTGAAAGATGCGAAAGCATCGTGATGGGTTATCCACTCATTGTATATGTGCCCCATTCAGTAGAACTCTTAATGACCCGAACGAAAACACAGTATTTAACCAACAACAGACTTACCAAGTATGAGCAGGTTATCTTGGCTGCTGATAATGTTACCCTGAGACGTTGTACCACTCTGAACCCTGCTACATTGTTACCTCTTCCGCAGGAGGAAGGAGATGAGGATTGTGAAGAGCATGACTGCCTAGATGTTACTGATCTATCTACCAAACCCAGACCTGACATTGTCGATGAACCATTGCCCCAATCTGATTTGATACTTTTTGTTGATGATTCCTGCATAAGAGACAATGAAGGGTATTTGAGAGCAGCGTTTGCTGTGTGCACCATCATGGGGGTAGTGGAAGCTGCCTGTTTACATAGAGTATTCTCTGCTCAGGTGGTCGAAATTGTTGCTTTGACACGTGCCTGTATCATTGCAGCTGATCTGCGAGTGACTGTGTATACTGACAGTCAATATGGATTTGGTGTGGTTCATGATTTTGGGCAGTTATGGTCACAGAGGGGGTTTCTAACGTCCTCAGGGTCACCCATACGTAATGGAGAGTATGTGCGCCAATTATTGGAAGCTCTGCAAAAGCCTAAAGAGATAGTAGTTGTTAAATGTACAGCTCATGGAAAGGGAGAAGACTTTGTCACTAAGAGCAACAATTACGCAGATGAAGTAGCACGATTTTGTGCTGAACATGTTTGTATTTTCAATGGAGAATATATAGGCGAGAGCACAGAAGAGACCGAGCTCAGCATGATGTTAGCTATAGCTGATACTTGGGATGAGGTGTAGCGGTTGCAGGATGAGGTCACAGAAGAAGAAGCTGCTTCATGGGTCAGAGCAGGTTGCACAAAAAGAGATGATGGCATTTGGGTGTCCACAGATGAGAGAGCAGTATTACCCAATTGCCTACTAAGCCCAATGGCTAGGCAAATTCATGGAGCAGTTCACTTGGGAAGAGATGCAATGGTGCGAGTGTTTAGGCAGACGTGGTTTAATCCACGCTTCCGTGTGTGGGCTGAAACGGTATGTCACAGGTGTGTTACTTGTCAACAGATGAATGTGGGAAAAAGAACTGTGGTTGGAATGAGTCACATTGGAAAGTCTGGGGGTCCCTTCAATAGGATACAGTTAGATTTCATAGAGATGCCGAGGTGCAATAGGTTGAGATATGTTTTGGTGGTGGTGTGCATCTTTTCACGGTGGGTGGAAGCATATCCAACTAGACGATGTGACAGTCTTACAGTAGCCAAATTGTTATTAAGAGAACTGATCCCACGGTACGGTTTCCCAACATCAGTGGAGACAGATAGAGGAACTCATTTCCACAGTGAAATAATGAAGTTGCTGTGCTCTGCGTTACATATTGATCAAAGACTGCATTGTAGCTACAGGCCCGAGGCTTCAGGTCTAGTAGAGCAAGTTAATGGCACCATCAAGTCAAGAGTGGCAAAGGTGTGTTCGTCCACTTCATTGAAGTGGCCGGATGCGTTGCCCCTGGTGCTAATGAGTCTGCGTAGTACCCCTGATAGGAGAACAGGGCTTTCTCCACATGAGATCCTCACTGGAAGAGCTATGCGTTTGCCTATGGTGCCAGCTACAGCATTGATAAACATCACTGATGATTTAGTGTTGGATTATTGTAAAGGACTGGCTGATGTGGTTACTTCTGTATCCCACCAGGTCGAGGCTGCGACTGCATCCACCTCGAGAGACCTGCTGCATGATCTTAATCCTGGTGACTGGGTGCTTGTGCGCAAACACGTAAGGAAGAGTTGTCTTGATGTTCGCTGGCGAGGACCCTATCAAGTGATACTGGTCACAAGTACCGCTGTGAAGTGTGGAGGATTGCCGAACTGGATCCACACTTCCCACACTCGTCGAGTTCAAGCGCCTGCAGAAGCAGAGAGTTCCTTGAGTCTGAGGAGTGTGTGTGGACCTGATACAGACAACGACGACGGCACAGACTCAGCTGTAAGAGTTTCGGATGAAACGGAACAGCCAAGTGAGCAAGAAAGAGAAGAGCTGAATGCTCCTGAACTGAGTCCAGATCCCGAAATTGAAGATATTGCAGAAGTGAGCGGTGCCTCAGATCAAAGTGAACTGTCTGTTGCAGAAAGATCAGATCAAGAGGAAGTGGAGAGAACAGATGCCAGAGCAGAAAAGTGGCCAGCAAGAAAAGAAGGGCTGAATATACGGCTTTCATCTGAGAAAGATCTCACTCCGATTCCTGAAACATCTGAATCAGATCAAAGTGACGTTGAAGAAAGACCGGATGGTCTGAGACGTTCCCGAAGAGAAAGAACAGCATCTCGAAGATACACCTCTCCTGAGTGGACATACCTGGCTGCAGATGCAGGGCCCAGCGAAGTCCGGGAGGTTGGGACCTGGTACAGTGAGCTACGGAGAGAACACCCTCTTGATTGAAATACGATTACTGGTCCCAGGTGTGGAAGCATTCGGAATACTAACTCTGCAAGTTCCGAATCCTCCAAGACTAAGTGGATTGCGTTACCTTATCCTTAATGAGGTTGTGTTCCCTGCATTTGGCCGACGGCTCACCGCGCTAGAATTGGGAGACATCCGTGCAGAGATTCTGCAACTTGTTCTCGAAATTCTTGGATCGAATGTCATTAATGATGAAGCCTGAACTGTAATCAAAGAAAGCATTAGGCCTTAGAAAGAAGATAACCTAGACCCCAGATTAAGAAGATCTAAAGTTAGGGATTTTTTCTTGTAGATGATGGCGTGAGGAGTAGGGTTGTCTACATCTCTTCCATAGGTTTAGTATTAAGCGAAAGAACTTTGACATTAATTGCATGAAAGAAAGAAGCAAGAAAGACATTGTTAAAACAAAGAAACAGAAAGAGACTGTGTTTCTCTTGTGTGCTTCAGAATAAATCAAGAGAAACCATGGTGTCCGAAAAATCAACACGCAAACAGAAGTGGATCATTGGCACCCTCATCATAGTGGTGCTTATTGTTATAACTGTGGTGATTGTTGTATCTCTAGTTGGATATCAAAATGGCGAACAGAACAGGGTACAGACAACACTCACTACACCAAGCTCTGAGATAGATGAGGACGCATACGCCCATGACCTAGAAATGATTAAGGAAACCAGTCGTAGATTGCATGTTGATCTGTCAAAGGGTGATTTCACTTTGAATGCGTATGCTCGATTATTGTATGAGTATGTGGATACCATGGAAGCGAAAGATTGTGTGTATGCAGTTACCAGCCTCAGTAGAGGAAGGCATTCGATATCATCATTTGCCTGTGACTTATGGCATTACATGTAGTGTATTATTGAGCATGTTTTATAGCAAGGCACACTTCGAGTACTATTTCTCTAATTATGACGTGGTACTCTCAGAAGTCCCCATTCTGAAATACATGAATAAATATGATTATTATAAGGAAGTAGAGCGCATGTCAAAGTATTTTGTGCCTACCATTACTTTGGATACGTCCTATGCCCATAGACACAATTTGACTTGCCTGTTAACTGACATTGAAAAGAAATTTATAGACCAGATAGAAGATCGGCATAGACAAACACTATTTAGACCAGATCCAAAGCACAAGGTTACCCCATGGACTAAAGAAGAATTAGATCATAAAGCAAAGGGGAGTTTTGGACCCATAGCATTAGATTTCCAGCAGAAAGGAAAATTGTGCATTAGACACCCGACCACATACTACGATAAGATATTTGTGGGTGAGAGTGATTGTGAGCATGTCTTCTTGATCGAAGAATCAATCAGAAAAGCATTACTGGATAAAATAACAGTGGTGCCCAATGTGTATTTTGTGTGTGGAAAGAGTGCCTATGTGAAGTTGCCCAAGAACTGGTATGGCACCTGCTATTTGGCTGTCGTATTTCCCAAAATTTTCCATGTAAATGATTTATGGCCTCTAGAGAGAAGGAGACCTCAGAGAGGGAAACGTGGTGCGAGTGCAGGAGAAGTGATTGGAGACATATTTGGAGCTATGATACCGAGTATGGGTGTGATTCTGAATGATTTGAAAATCAGAAAGCTAGCAACACTAGTGGAAAAGCTCTCCATAAATACAGCTCAGATTCTACTACTTGTAGATGGGGAGATGGTTTCGATAAGGGCTATGGTTTTGCAAAACCGTCTTGCCCTAGATGTGCTGCTAGCAAAAGCCGGAGGAGTCTGCAAACTGTTGAAAGTTCACCAGTGCTGCACTTATATTCCTGACAACAGTCGGGATATAAGGAAATACATTAACAATATTTCAGATATACACCAAGAGTTACGTGAGATGGCTGCTGAAGGACTCTGGGAGCAAGTGGGCAAAGGATTTGGCAAAATAGGCAGTTGGTTTGGAAGTCTGTGACAAGGAATAATGGGATATATTTTGAAGCCTATTATAATAGCTGTCATTTGTATAATCGTCCTATTAGGAGCCATCAAGGCTTACAAATGGCAAAGGGCAAGACATCATTAAACTGTATTGAAAAAGAGAGAGCTACAACTTGAGCAACTGCAGGATAGACATTACCAGCACCTTAAAGGATTAGAACGATGCAGACAGGGACGGCAAGCTACAGCTCCTGTTTAGGTCGGTCTCTGCTACTAGGAGAAACTTCAAAAGAAAAGAGAATTGGTGTTATGACACTAGTCATAAGAGGGGGGAACTGATAGAGCGCAGATAGCACTCTATTTGTATGAGTGCACTATACTCATGGTTTAAACGCACTTCCATACATTCGTATTGTGTGCAGTGTTTTTGATGATTAAGAACCATTTAATTGAATCATTTAATGTTGAACTAGTGAACGTATTAAGTAGAATTTTGTATGTATTATGATTCCTTCATGCATAATGTGCAGGACAATATTATTTTATATATCGTAAACTGTGATTTGTTTAAGTTGCCTGAAACATAGGCCCAAAGGTTTCTCCTTGCCCTCAAGAAATAATGAATTAATTGATTGTTGTGTTCGAGGTTAGCATGTTCTCACCCTGTTGCAGGTGCAGAAATACACATCGTTATTTTCAGAGTTAAGGAGAGACCCGGAATGCCTTTGAAGATAACTTGAAGCGAGAAGGGAGGATGCTTTGCGTATCGAGTCTGTCTGAAAGCCAAGGCCACTGGAAGAAGATAGCTTTAATTAATTTTGCTTCATGAAAGAGAACCAGCTACTGTATAGAGGTCTAGTGGAAAGTTTCAGAAAAGGTGACGCAGTGTTGATTGAATCCTATCTTTTTGTATGATGCGCAGGGTCAGAGAGACCAGACTTCTGCTAGCTTTCGGAGAAGAAGGAGCCTCATAGAGCGAGCTCCATAGCCTTAAGCTAAACGACCCATTTTGACGTGAGTACTTCTTAGGAAGTCACACGTGCTGACACCATTGGGGAACGATAGAAGAGAGACAGGAAGGGCCCTCATACAGAATAGTGTATGGAAAGATTTTGATTTCTTTCAATGAGTCGAGAGCTGAATATTGCATCTATTTTGTGTTGCATTGTGATTTTGGAATTTATATTCATTTGCCTTTTGGGCCGCATTACTTATATCAGAAAGATCGGCTCTGTATTAATTTTTCTGTATCTCTATACTTTGCTATTGAGATGTATTTACATCCAATTGTTTTTGGCCTTATAATAAATATTCAAACTGCACTTCGGAGTCAGTGATCTTTTCAGGCATGACAACTTTGTTGATATCTGTTTGAGTTGTTTTCTTCCCCTCGACCACTTTAGGTAAATAAAAGATCGATCGCTTACGCTATACTTAGTAGAGAACTTAGGGGTGCAAGTTAGCGTAATCACCATGATAATTTCATCTGAGTTCCTTCAATCAGAATGTTTGGGCGTATTCAGCCCTTGAGCAGTGTTTTTGTGAAGCTGCGCCCAAGATTCCTGCAAGCCAGGTCAAAGGGGAGGGACACCAGCTAAAATCAGAACGTATGGGCAAGGTGCAGGCAGTAGGCTCAATATATATTTGCAGGAAGGAAAGTTGGACTCATAGGCTCTAGGAGGTATATTTTAGCTGCCTGCTGGGTGTCAGCAGTCACTGCTGGGTTGGTGGTAGACACATCAATTGGCAGAGAAATACCCCCCAACACAATACTCTTATTTGATGAAGTTTCACAAGATCCAGCATTGTTTTCGTGGGGGCTGTTAACCGTAGCTTGACAATTGTTCCCCCCTGCTAAGCAGGGTACCGATTGGACCTGTGGCGAGGAACTATTCCTAATATCATGTGCCCTGTGTTGATCAGATAAACCGGTTATGAGGCTCTCAATGCATTCTAAACGTGCAATTATTAGGTTCAGTTTCTGCTCCACGATTGCGCCGATTTGCCTACTCAAATCAGCAAAGTTTAAAACATCCTGGGTTGGTAAGGGTTGCTTCTGGGTTAGTTTAGTCTGAGTTTATGGTTTAACCCATGACAGGAGGTGGCTTTGATAACTTCATTGGAGGGATGGTTGTTTCGGGGTGATAATTGTATTAACTGCCCTGTAGGTTTCCTTCATTTAACAGCAAATCCTTGACAGGGCTGGGTGTAGTGCGGTCTATGTGGGTCAGCACCAACTACCGTGGCATCAACTGAATCCTCATAGTCACTGAAGGTAGGCTCTTTGCGATGCTGAGCCTGATTCGGGAACTGAGTGCCCAAGAGCACTGTTAATGGGTGGTGGACAATAGCTAGGCCATAGTCTAAGGAAAGCCTTCTCTCTGCTAACACAATCTCATTATAGATTATTCCAATGGCTTTCTCCTACATGCTGTCAATTGTCACAGTCGGACGTGTGGCAATAGCGGACCAGCAATTTTGTCCTTACCCATCACTGTGCAACTGTAGAAGCTCCCACCTGTAGTCTAGGGCAGAAATACCACAACAGCTGTTTATACCAGGCTCAAAGAGAGTGGCCCCAGCCAAGACTCGTCCAACCACGGACGGGTGCAGACGGGCCCCTCTTGGCCAGTGGCGGCTCCTCGAGGGAGTGCTGCGGGGCGGTGGGGCGGGGCGGGGGAGGGGCTGGGTGGGGGTAGTAAACTCCAGCATACGGCCGAACGGAGTTAAGTACATAAATAAATTACATTGCGCGCTGCAACTCCGTTCGGCCGTATGCCGGAGTTTACTACCCCCCACCCAGCCCCTCCCCCGCCCCACCGCCCCGCAGCACTCCCTCGAGGAGCCGCCACTGCTCTTGGCCCAGTTTTCACCTGGGAACACGCCCAGGCGCAACTCGTGTGCATCCTGCACTGCCGGATTTGATGAGCGCTTTTCATAGCGCTTTGCCTCCTCTCCTCCTGGCCCTGCCTTAATGAGAAGGAAGTCTGGGGGTGTAGTCCCACCCCAGACCATCAGCACAGAATCAATGCGGGTGGGCAAGGAACTGCTCAATGAAACCCGCACTACAGGACTTGATGAGCGGTTTCCAAAGAGCGTCGCCTCTTCTGCTCCAAGTCCGCTCTTGGTGAGAAGGAAGTCTGGGGGACGTAGTCCCACCCCAGACCGGCAGCACAGAGTCAATGTGGGTGGGCACAGAACCACTCAATGAAACCAATGTGTATTAGAAATTGATGCAGTGTATAAAATAGAATTGTAAAGTGTGCTGAACTGTGATTTCCCATGTATGTTTCAACACTTTCTATCACAGCCTGGTTTGGTTAGTTGTTCTTAACCAGATCTGTGCTTAATTTTAATTATGCAAACTCAGAGGCTTTAAAGATGCGTGAAATTTTGCATTAAGCAGTTCTGTGCAATTTTTCCCTTTCGGGAGACTGGTTCATACAGTGGACAATAAATCATGTCTGAGAGAAAATTGCAATTCAACCCAGTCTCATGTTGGCATCTTGTCTGACTTTTGCAGGCATGGACCACCCCTTCATACAATATTTCACTCAAGATACTAACAAACTGCGTTCCACGTAATTGTGTATAATTTTTACAAAAGTTCCCAAAAAAAATCACAGACCCCTAATCTTAACAGCATCCACACACCATACTGTTACTTGTAGAGCACCTCATGTTCCAAACTCTCCTGATAAGATAAGGTTTTCTGTAAGGCCCTTATGTACTCACTGTTACTAGGCATACCCCCAATTCAAATAGCAAAAAAGGTGTATCATCAGTCTATTCCCCTTAGGCCCAGAAACAAAACTTTGAGAAGTTACCCATGAGCAAAGGTTGTGAGAGAAAAACTGATTTGGAATAGTCTGAGCAGGGAGTAGGATACACGTGATCCGCATATCAGAGCAAGTGGGAGACAATATGTATATGCAGAGTGCAACTAGATACAAAAATATTAACAATTGCTACACTTATTTAATACACTACTGTGTATCTGGCCAAGGTACTGATAACTGGTGTTAATTAGTGTCCAATGGGACTCAATTTATCGACCTCAGAAGGATAAAAAGGGGAGTTGACTTTCTAGGATTTGAATCTTCAATCTTCATGTCACACAGATTTCTAAACGGATGCATTCATCCTCTGAGCTATAAGCTTGGAAAATTGCATGAAGATGTGCATCAAAATCAAGTTCTTACCAACTTGTGTGCCGCTGCTTTTTTATGAGAACAGGTAGAGAAGATGGAGCCATCACTCAGCTATTAGTGCTTCCGGGTTTTGCATTCGCACACAGCCAAGGTCAGATCAATAAGGCAGAGCAAAATACAGAGCTTTGAAACGTCTAGAATAAAATTATACAAGGCAAGGACATCAATAAACTTTACAAGCAGCTCAAGAGAGGGTTCATTTCGGTTTACTCGCTTGTAAAAAGACCACGGGGCATATTATCAAGGAATAGCGATATTTATCGCTAACCGCGCTTAGCGTGAATTTTTAACTGCTGCTTATCGCTGGAAAATATCGCTGAGATAACACCCTATTAACAAGGTTTATCTCCATAGCGATAATTTTTCCAGCGATAGCGGTAAAATGCGAAAATATCGCTGGAGAACCAGCGATATTCTCGAATTAACGCAAGGATGGATTCAGCCTGACAATCCACCCCCTATGCTACAAACAGGTAAGTCACCCTCAGTAGCAGGTGTAAAAATCTAGCGATAAACGCGCTTAGCGCAAATTATTTTATCGCATCGCCTGCCTTGCTAATAGGGTTAGTTGTGTTAGCGACTGTTTTCAGTCGCTTTTAGTGGGAACGCCTACCTTGCATGTCATTAGCGATAATTATCGCTGACATGCAAGGCGATGGTAAAACCGGCCGCTAACGCCTAAAAGCTGTCGCTAACGCCTGTTAGCGACAGCTTGCTAATAGGGCGATAAAAATATCGCCGCTTTAGCAGCAAAAAGTGCCGCTAAAGCGGCGATAAAGCCCTTGATAATATGCCCCCACATGACTATCCGGAGCCAGAAAGCCACTAAACGAGTTTAGAGTTTATTTCGCCATGATTTGCAACAGAAATATATGGCTATGAATGCATTTCAATAATTACAGTATCATGTTCTTGCTCTACCGAATGTGACAGAGGTGTAGGAAGTTCCGGCTAAGACCCTGATTTAGAGTTTGGCAGAGAGGGTACTACTCCTGTGCAAAGACGGTGTACCCTCACGGCAAACTGTCCGTCCCCCCACCTCATTTAGAGGCAGGTGGACCAACCAGAGTATGTCAGTATGAGCCTGCTTCAGCTCTGACAGAGTACCGGCCTGCCGTCGGAGGTTCGTCATCCAACCGTTCGCCTTATTTAGAGTGGATGCTTGGATGACTTTTCAAGGCAAGGCAAAACCTTGCCTTCAACCCATTCTTGACCATTACGGCCATCTAGCACTCACATGAGGTCAACTTTGTAAATATGTATTTTTCTCCTGTTTTAACCGAACGCTGACACCTTTTATTTTTTACAATATAAATATTCAACTTGTTAGCGTTGTAACTGCATATATGTAACTTGTTAGCGTGATCAGCCCATCATGTGTACCTCTGTAACTGTATATATGCAACTTGTTAGCGTAATCAGCCTATCTTGTGCACCTCTGTAACTGTATATATATAACTTGTTAGCGTGATCAGCCCAACATGTGTACCTCTGTAACTGTATATATGTAACTTGTTAGCGTCATCAGCCTATCTTGTGAACCTCTGTAACTGTATAGGTGTCACTGGTTAGCGATGTTTGGTCTATCATTTGTACCTTTTGTAATTTACCTGGTTCTTTAATAAAGCGCTCTGACACCTGTGGGTAAAGTTTGCACTATATAAAACTGCATTAAATAAAATAAATAAAACAAAATAAATAAAACCTGGGAGTGAGGAACAGTAAAAAATATAATGATCCTCACACCATGGGAGAAAACTCCTATAGTGTGGGGGCCATTAGTTTTCCATTTTTCAAAGCCAAACAGCCACTTTGGGAGCTCATTTTGAAAAATGTTAAACATTTTAAAAGTTTGACAGCAGGCCATCATGTTTGATAGTCATCAATCAGACTTTTATAACATTGAAAGGAATCGCTTTGACAGCAGTTCCTGCCAATGTTGAGAGATGCCCGGGAGGCTGGTTGACATCTCTAACTTTGGTGGACGGCATGGCCGTCAGGACAAGGGCGCATTTACTCCGTCTCCCTGATTTACTCCGTCTCCCTGACAGACATGCAACAGTCTGCTGATGCGTAAATCAGGCTCAAAGCGTTTCTTACATGATCAGAGTGAGACTGAAAAATGACCACATATCTCTAAAAGTGGTGCAGGAAGACGGTGAAAAGGGCTTCATCTTTTGAAGCGGGTCTATGTTTTGTTTGCATTTTAGGCACCACAACTAAGTCCAGTAAAAATGTTGCTTATGCTGGGATAATCTTGCACAATTTCTCGTATTTCGCTTGATGTGAGCTACACAAAATGCCATAGATTATGCCATTACAACACGCCTTATCATTGAGATTTCATTCAGGCAAAAATCATATTGCACGATGGTGTTCGAGGAGCGCAAACGATCAGAGAACAACCAAGTCATATTTATGTCACACTCAGGGGGATATTCACAAGAACGTGCGATAAACATTGCCAAAATAGGCTAACGCAATTTCTCATATCGCCGTCTATCACGGGGAAATAACCCTGTGTCAACGTCGTATTCACAACACGGCGGTAACATGCGTTAGTTCCTCGATAACACCTCAAATGTCCGCGATACAACTACCGCGACGGCGATAAAAAAGGAAACCCGAACGCGAAAAAAGTTGCGATGGGCCAAACCGCGATAGAAAAATCGGCGACAAGCAGCGCCAGGCTTGCAATTCCCACGTCAGGCGGGAAAAATCACCATAAAAGCAGCAAAAAAAAATCAAAAAAAACACATAACAACTGCGAAGCACAAAGGAGGCAGCCGGAGCAAGTTCAGAGGACAACCCGAACCCCACAAGCCCCACGGAGGACCAGCCTGGGACCTCGGGGTCAGGGAAGGGCAATGAGAAGAAGAAGAGGAAGACGCGGTTCAGTCCGCAGGAAAACAGGATCCTGATAACGGAGGTGGTCGAACACCATCAACAACTGTTCGTCACCTCCACTGTGCTATTGGCAACCAAAAATACAACATGGCAGTCCATCCTGGACAAGGTGAATGCAGTCGGAGTGCTGAGGAGGACAATGGAACAGCTCAAGAGGCGCTGGAATGACGTGAAGGGCAAAACCAAGCTGAAACTCGCAAACAACCGCAAAGCAGCAATGCAGACTGGGGGTGGGAGTCCTGCGCCACAGTAGGAGCTGGATGAGATGGAGGAAATGGTGTCATCAGTGTGGAGACGGTGGCAGGAGTCGGGGGACCGGACACTGCTCAACATGACCTGACACAACAGCAACAGGGTGTGTAACCACCAGGGGCTGGGGGGACGGGGGGAGATGGGCACAATGGCACACATGCACAATGCAGTATAGCACAATGCACAACCACAATGACTCTGGATCATGTCCCTGATCTCCTTGCCATACTGCAGCACAAATAGAAACAGCAAGTAGTCCCCCGCCCACAATGTGCCCAGAGGGGGCCCTCCCCACACATCACCAATCTCACATCAAACCCATGCACATGTGCTGAATCCAGCAAAGCTGTGGATCCGTGAGCCCCACTGACAATGCAAGTGACACTGCATGACGATGAGCATGTCTGCAGGCCACTCATCATTACATGTTGCACCCCACGACACCGAGGTGGCTGAGTGTGGTCCACATCCGGAAAGGAGCAGGTCACACACTGACACATCCACGTGCACAAACAACCCCTGATGGCAACAAGACATCTGCGGACAACCCATGCCCAAGAGCCCCAACTCCCACCAAGAGCCCAATTTACCCAAGTATGCAACATCACAGCACTGCATAAGCACAGAAGTCAAAGGCACACCGCCTGAAAGGGAGAAGACCAAGCAAAGTCTGAGCTGCAGGGGCGACTCTCCCACAATGCAGCACACACACAAGAATCAGAGCACATCAACAGAACAGAGGACACAACTGCTGCCGCTTGTGTGTAGAAACTGGCCAATCACATTTGGCATAGCAGGAAACTGTGACATGATAATGTACAAGTACAACCCCACATCCCTGATGGTGCACAAATTTCCACTGTCCCGCTTCAAATAGGCAGCTCCTCCTAAACAGTCACAATGTACATTGTCATGCAGTCTGTTTGGAAACGTGGCCAATGCGTGAACATACATGGAGCACACTGTTAAACTGCATCTCCCCTTTACATTGCAGAGGGAGAATCAACACCTCCTGCAGAGCAGTCCCAACATCTCTTCACTGATGACGAAGAGGACCTCCACACCTTCGACACCGACGCCCTCCAAGAGCTCATGGACACCCTCATCACCCCACCCCCAGGAGCAGGGCAGCCCAGCTGCATCGAGGAGACCCCATCCCCTGCACAGACCACACAGCAGGAAGCACCCACCACCCCGGCTGTCTCCCAGGATCCCCACGACCAACACATGGCATTTCAATGCCGTGTGTTGGAGGGCCAGAAGGAGATGGCTGAGCAGGTGCGGGTGGGGTTCGACCTCATGGCAGCCAAACTAGATGCCATCCATGGGTGTCTACGTCCCATCAGAGACCACTTACAGTCCCTAACGGACACCCACAGTCCACTCCAAGGTCTTCAACGAGACATGGCTGACATCGCTGGAGTCATGACTCGGAGACAAGAACACCTGTCTAGTCAGAGTGGCTCCAGCGATCTCAGCCGGGAGTTGGGACACATGCGGAGGCTCATGGAGGACATGGTGCGGATGGATGCGGAAAGGATGGCTGCCATGGCTGCACATCAGTGACATGTAGCTGGGATATTCCATGCCCTGCAGATCCTCATCATGGCATTGCTGCCACAAGGCCTGGTGCAGATGAATGCTGCTGCTCCTACACCATCCACATCTCTGCCCCCCAGATGTGTCAGTGCCCCACAGTGCGGCAGACATTCCACCTCCGGCACCTGATGTGTCACTGCCACACAGTGTGGACGACAATCCACCTCCGGCCCCTGATGTGTCAGTGCCCCACAGTGCGGCAGACATTCCACCTTGGGCACCTGATGTGTCACTGCCACACAGTGCGGACGACAATCCACCTCCGGCCCCCGATGTGTCAATGCCACACAGTGCGGACGACAATCCACCTCCGGCACCTGATGTGTCACTGCCACACAGTGCTGCAGCCGAAACACCACCACCCACAGGTGATGCACATCACACATCAGAGGACGATGATGTGGATGAGACTGCCGTTGTGGTAATGAGGAAGCGGTAGCATTCATCTCCGCCATATGGCCTGTTTTAGCTTGGTTCGGCCCTTTGCATCATCACCTTCCACTGTCCCCCGATACACTCTGCAGCACTCACCTTTGACCTCGACATGGACTGCCATATTCTGTTTGGTTACCAATGACACAGCAATCAGACTGTGGACTGAACTCTTCCTCTTCCGATGAATCTGTCCTTCCCTAATGGACTCTGGCTGGCCCTCCACGGGGCAACAATGTAAAGTGGGGTTTGCATGGCCCTGTACTGCTCCAGCTGCAACACTCCACTGAACATGAATAAAACATTCAAATTCACACAGATGTGTCATGTCTAGGATCCTTCAAGTATGACAGTATGGATGAATGTAGGGTCACTGATTCCCCCTCACGTCCAATTAGCACATGCTGTGGGGCTTGGGTCACAGAGTGCAACATTGCCGATTGCGGTCCGGGTGGCGCAGATACTTCAACGGAGACACACGCATTGGTTAATTCCTTGTCCAGGCCAGAACTGAACCACGCCCAGAGCCCCGGGCTCATTGTTCACACCCCTACGCTGGACTGGCATACGCCAGCCCAGCCCACTCCGCTTATGCTCACGGGGGCGACGACACAGCTACATGTCCCAGGTCTTCCCTGTAGTGATCTGCTGGTCACTGGTCTAGTCGTCAGCATGCCACAGCCACTCCCTGAGGGCTGGTTTACACCCACACCACACCAATCCAGCACAGGCGTCATGGGACATGTGACCCTGCCAATAAAAGGGGCCCACCACAGCACATCCCCCACTGCCGGAGGTGACATGATGGCGTCCGCATCCACGGAACACAATCATAAAGGGTCCGTGACTTGCGTTGCCCTGAGTTGGTGGCACCCGATGGCCTGGGTCCGGTACGGGCCTACCGCCACGTGGCAATGACTTGCGTTGCGCTGAGTTGGTGGCACCTGATGGCCTGGGTCCGGCACAGGTCTACCGCCACGTGGCGATGACTTGCGTTGCACTGAGTTGGTGGCACCCGATGGCCTGGGTCCGGCACGGGCCTACCACCACATGGCGATGACTTGCGTTGCACTGAGTTAGGCCCACCTGAAGAGCTGAGCGGGTGTGCAGCCTGCGATGATGCGTTGGCCTCAATACGGCGTCCAGCATATCAGGACTTGATTTGATTTGTGAGCCGTGCTGGACCGCAGTGTACGCGCAGGCAGCAGTCAGCAGTCAGCACACACATGACTCCGCGGTGCGGTGCCGCAGGGTGCGCTGGGGGCCTGTGGTGCGGAATCCAGCCATCGGCTGAGGAGGTTGCACCGGCACGTGGAGGGCCCTCTTGGAGACACGCCGGTGGCGGCAGGTGAGCATTGAGGCCTGGGTGCGCAGGGGCGGGCAGTCATCGCTGGGCGGCGGACCGGTCTGGGGACCAGGGCTGGGGTGCAGCAGGTGCACAGGATCGCGCAGGCACCACCTGTCACGGTGGCGGCCTCGTGGCTGGGTGGGGGGCTCCGCCCTGGCAGACACGGCCCTGCATGTGCTGACGAGATGTGCGCGGGTTGGCTTGGGATGTAGTCACTTAGTCTCCAGTGTGAATGCGGCCGTTGATTGTGGTCGGGCACGTGTGTGTAGGCCTATGGTCACGATATGGCGGACACAGAGACACACGCAGTAGTTACTGAGGTGGCCATCCCGGAACTGGACCACGCCCAGGGCCCCGGGGTATTCATTTGCGACATACGCCAGCCAAGGCGGCTCCGCTCAGGCTTACAGGGGGGGACCACATGGCTACATGTCCAAGGGCTTCCACACTGCCTGGGGTAACCTGTTTGCGTCCACTGTCCACTACACTGCAAACACCAGCAGTAGATGTCCACATGGACATGTCTGTGCTCTGCATACTGCAGTCTGTCCAGCACATCTCCGCAACACTTGGCATTGTGTCCTTTCTTATTGCTGGGTCACTTGCCTCCTTTGCACATTCTTGGTTCCCACCTCTCCCCACATTCTGCAATTGTGTGGCAGAGGGGCTCTGCCTTTGTGGATGGTTTGTCTACATGTCTGGCCCCTGTTACCACGGTTACTTGTGTTGTCGTGTCCGGTAGTTGGACATGTTGGTTGGCATGTTGTATGTGATTTTGTTACGTGTGCTCTCCCATAGTTGTGAGTTGTGTGATTGTTGAGTTGAGGTGTGTGGTGTGTTCAGTTAGTACTTACCAATGAGCAGTGTATTGCCATGGGTGCCATCCTGGAAGCGCTAGTTGATGATGGACTGTCAGAAGATGTATGTATCATGCACACTGCCTGTGAAGTTGGCGACGACATTGGTGAACTGTCCCCGGTGGTCCACTGTCGCCTGCACATTGATGGAATGCGTGTGCTTTCTGTAGCGGTAATTGTGTGCAGGGTCGGCAGGGGTCACAAGTGGTACATGTGTACAGTCAATTGCCCCCGACACGTGCGGTAAGGCAGCTATGGCGTAATTCCCTTGCATGGTCTCCAGCTGTTCATGCACAACGTGGGGGAAGTGAAGGTGCAGGGGTATCAAGATGATACATACCGTGATGTTTACAGGTATGATGAATCCTGCATGATGAGACAGTAACATGTTTGTGTGGTCGTAACCTTCCTTTTATTTCCTGCGGAGGTTACGGGCACACAGACTTCTGTTACAGTATGTTTGGACTGGATTCATCATACCTGTATGCATTCCGGTTTGTCCAAGTGCAATACACTGTACCAGATTACGTTTGTGACTATGAGGACGCTTGACCATTGTCACCATTTCTCCAACAGGTTTCTGACTACTGATTTCGGGATATGGAATGGTATTGGGGAGTTCCCGCAGCATTTGCAGTTTATTGGATCCACAAGTTGCCCTGGTGAAGTTCTCCGTTGGGAATAGAACGCATTGGCTGTGCTTTTCGTCTTGTTGTTTATGTATTTGTAATAAAGTTCTGTTTTTCCACTACCGTTGACTACTGGACTTCATGACCTGGGGGGGAGGGTCCGTGGGGAGTGGTTGCGGTGGGTGTTGTGGCCCTCTTGGGTCTCCAGGCTACATGATCATTGTCTCCATGGCATCTGTTGGTCTTCAGATGTGGCTCTAGGCTGGGCTCCCTTTCATACTGCAGGTTGTCATCCTGCTTAACACCAGTAAGAGGCAGGTGTTGAATCCCTGCTGCTAACGCGCATTATCGCCTGTTTTCGGATCGCATCGCAGATCTGGCTGGTCGTTGAGAATATTGCGAAGTTGTGTTTTCATGTGTTTTTGCACGGGAACGCCTATTCTGCATATCTTTAGCATTAGTTGTCGCTCTCATCCGTGGCAATGTGTTTTGTGGCAGCTATCGCTGGAAAACTGGCGATGTCGGCAGTTTGCACCAGCTTGTGAATGGGGCGATAAGTCTATCTCCACTTTTGCGGTGCTAAAGTGCCGATAAATCGGCGATGGCTCCTTGAGAATATGCCCCTCAATTTTGGCACTTTTTTTGTGGAAAATGCATCCTTTCCGCAAAAATGGTGAAGAAATATAGCACAAAATGCCAGATCACCATTTTATGTTATAACGTGGAATTTTATATAATAGTTTGGCCATTTCACATAGGAAGTGGCTATTTTTCCGTCCAACGGCCAAATAATTCACAATCTTTGCGCTTCAACCTGTGGCTAGCAAAACAGTACATAATCTATTCTATTTAGCCAATGGCAGGCAATATAACTGAAACTTCACAGTTTATCAGGCCGTAGGCTAAATACTAGAGGTCATTTGCTATGGCATTCGGATAAACAGTGCGAGGGAGGTTTTTATTTAGCAATACATGGATTAAAAAAAGGACACTAGGCAATGTCAGGGTCATTTTACAATGGGGTGCAAGGAACTGTCATAGCTGCCAAGTGTTCAGCTTGATTAAGTTTGACATTTTCATGTTTTTACGGTGCTTATGTGTGGCATTTGAGTTTCTTATGAGACACACATCGAGTGACACTAAATCATGACTATGACGAAAATATATATGCCAATGTAATTGAAAAACTCTGAGAAAAATCCCCTTTTTGCAATATAATGCTCTACAAACTGCCTTTAAAATGCTCACAATGTGAAATATACATGGCTCGAAAGCCATTTTCGGCCGGAAATGTCATACAAACAACGCACAAGGCTGCTTCGCAATTATTTCATGGGATTACCACTCTTTCTCCCCCTACGCCAACACACAGACCGCGCTGTTATAGAAGAGAATAAAACTATAGCAACAGTGCTACTTTTATTGACCTCTAATGGATAAACGGCAGAGTTGGTCCTACCACAATTCGAATCTGATATCTTACATTTGTGGAAAACTCTCCACAGCACAGGGTCAAACTACTGAGCTACCTCATCATAAATTGATATGACCAGTATGTAATGACTCCAGATCTCACCCGAGTGGGTAGCACTACAACACATCTGCCTAAAGCCGACGTTCAGATATTGAGAAGAAGAAACAGGTACTTTGAAGAACTTCAAAATAAATTGCATATCCCTGTTGCACGCTCTGAAACCTGCTTTTAAACAACGTGTTCTGTCAGTATTGAAAGTAATGTCAAATGAATCGGCGACTTAGATTGGTGGAGCACAGAAATGAGTGCCAAAATGTTTAAGTGTGGGAATATCGTTAAAGTCAATATTTTGTATAAGTGACCCTTAGCAGGGCTGGGAAGTTTGTGAAGCATTTGAAAGGAAATGCATATACAAACGTACAAAAGAAAATACAAAGGTAAGCGCATGAATAAAGTTGCTTTCAGATAAAAAAAGAGCACACTCATTTTTGAATACATACATTTATATCAATATAATGTTAATATAGCAAATGTAAAAATCAAACTTCTGTTTTCGGACCTTCAGGATAAGGCACACACACATTTGTGCTGCAGTCTAGGAGAATTTGCTTGTCGGCATGTTTTTAATGCATGTTACAAAAATGTTTTCTTCACTCATGACAATATGTTAAGGTATTTTGATGTTCATGATCCTCTCTTTGAAAACTTCTGTGGGCTGCTTTTTTCAGGCTTGTTATGGAAGACCTCACACTAGTTTTGTGTTTCTTTTTAAGGGAGATTGTGCTTGTTTAGTATTTGAGACAGTGTTCCCACACTGATCTATTTCTCACCCAAACGAGTAATATTTTCCCTTTTGTGCGGGGAAAAAACTCAAGTCGCAGTTGCCAGCATGGCCATCAATCTAATGGAGCACACGAAAGTGCCTACAATGATGGCCCTGCTTGAACTGGAGAGAAAACTGCTGTGATTGTGCAGACAACAGAGCAAATGAAGAGATTAGTGCGGGTTGCTTGCACCCCTAGCTTGAGTTAACTGATAGAGAGGCTGGGACAATGCGTACCCATGTGCCACATGCTGGGGGCAGGATGAAACCCAGAAACTAGAGGAATAGAAGCCCACTTTCAGGAGCCAAAAAGAGAGACTGGGTTTACTTTTGTGAAGAAAGGACAGAGAGACGTGGACACCTGAAAAAGACCACATGGTGGTTAGATCACGTCTTCACTTGGTATTCAAACCGCTCTAATGCTTTCTCCTCTTCTAGACCCACAGCTGTGTCTATGCTGTGACTCATTCCATTTTACCCTGCCATTCCCACTTACATTTGATGTCGCCGAACTGATAAGTGGTTTAGAAGAGCAGCCGCTTATGCACGGCTCAATTTGTAACTAGGCTACCTAAACTCGATTCTATCTCATGCTTCGTTCTTCCACCACCCTGCAGTTCCTTGCTTTTAATCTCGCTGTTTGCTATATTTTCATTCTCCTTTCATTCGTTTTCCTGTCTTTCTCTTCCTCCTTCAGTCTCCTTTTTGTTCAATTTTCTCTTTTGCTCTGTCTCAAAATTGAATGTGGAAAAATAAGACCTGGACCTCAAGAATGACTGCCGGTGCCCTCCACCTGCAGACATTAGTACAAACACTGGTGACAAGAGACTGACCCAGTCCCTTCAATTACTATCTGCCCTTTTGCCACAGAAATGTACCAGATTTATAACATGACTCTATCTTAGAGATGGGTGAGCCACAAACTAACATGGAGAATGGCCGACTCTGACACTAAAATCCCGTGCATGAGCCAAGCCGAACCTTGTAAATATTTGGCACGTAAATCTTGTAACAAATAAGTTAGCATATGATCTACTGCCTTAAGAATTCAAAAGGTATTTCTTTAACACACAGAAACATTTAAACTTAGTATGTCGGATTATATCCCTTCATGAGAAGTATTTATTTAAATTGAGAGCCTGATTTACAAAGGTAACTTTCACTTTTGAGTAGGGTTACACTTTTGAGTATATTTTCTACTTTATGGTATTCACCAACATGGGGCCTGATTCACACAGGTAACACTTTTGAGTAAGTTTACAGTTTGGAGTAAGTTTACTACTTTTGTTATTCACAAACTCCGAGTCTAAACATACTACAAAAGTGTAAGTTACATGTCTCTACCCCCAGAGGAAAACAATTCGCTGACGTCCCTCCATGAACCCATCCTTGACTCTGCCTAAAGACCTCTTACTCCCCCCTAATCCTATCCCTTTTAGAAGTAAATTTCCCTTTTTTCCCTCCCAATCCCCTGTGTCCCTCCCACATTTAGTACTGAAAACTTTACTTACCTGTGCAGAGAATCTGCAGTTGGGGAGGAAAACTCTGCACACATAAATATTGGTTTTAACGTACATTTTATAGTATGTTTCGCAATACGTTTTGTAGTACTACAAAATGCAGTTTGTGAATCAGGCCCTCTGAGTGTGAGTTACTACTATACTAAATAAAAATTCCACTGCTACACATGGCCAACCACTGATACTGCATTACCCTCCCATAGAAAATATTGGCGGTAGGGACTCAGAATAAACCCCATAGGAAATAATGTTAAGCTAAAGTATTTAAAATAGTTACAAATTTAAATAAATATAAATTAATGTAAAACAATATCTAAAAAGGGAACATATTTCTAATTTAATTATAAAATATAATAGTTTTTTAAATTAAAAAAATAATGTATCAAAACATTTTTTTTAAATTGCATTCATTTTAATTAACTCTATTCAACACTTTTAGTAATTATTACTGCATATATATATTTTTCTTTATGTGAGAATATATTTTTTAATTTAAACTTCAGAAAAATAATTTGAACTTACTTTAATATCTTTCTATTAAATAAAGTTGTACTTTAAAGTTCATTTAATAGTGCTGTTTCATTGTTTTTATTTCGCGCTACATTTAAAGTTAAATATAAAATAAATTAAAATTGATATTTGATCAAAAATATTTTTATACTTATTTTTCAGTTAAATAAACCTTTTTAGGTTCACCTATACTTTACTGGACTCACAAACATATTTTTAGTAGTAATGTATCCTTGGAGTTTCTGACTACCGAATAGTAGTAAACTTACTCAAAAGAATAAACTTACTCAAAAGTGTAAGTTATCTTTGTGAATCAGGCTCTGAATGTTTTTGCACTTTTTAAACTGTTGTCATTTGTACCCAGTTTGTGGCCTAGATTCTTATTATCAATGGAATCAAATTCAAGGCTATTAAATCAAACATGAGACATTTTTATATAGTACACATCAATAACTCACATGTTTGAAGGTGCTCTCGAATGTGAGAATGACCAAAAAGAAGACTCCATGAAATAAAGTATTTGCCTAGGATGACGCAATTTGGTCAAACAGACAAGCTAGGATTGATCACATATGTTCTGGTTTCACACAGTGAAATTCAGCCACTATATTAGTATCCCTCCCTGACCTCAAACGTTAATGCTTTGTTCTGAATGCTTTGAGGAATGGGAGTAAAGCGTAGGTAACAGGCAGAATCCACATTTTTTGTTCAGCAGTTTCATATAGTCTAACCCATGGACATTCAAGCACTTCACAACACACACCAACTATGTTACATGATTTTTTTCCAGCACAACACGATTTGCCAAGATTCACAGAATATAGAGCTGAGGTCAGGACTGAAACATGGTTCCTCATGTTACCTCTCTACCCACAAAGCCATATGGCTCCTGTGAAAGCTTAGCTTGTTTTGGGCTCAAAGTTCGAAGGGGACCTTGAGCTAATCCAGAGCCAGCCATCTGGCTTGAACTTGGCTCTCCCACCTCTGCTCTATCTCTCTTTGACTTTCAGACTGTCAGGTAGAGACTGTCAGTTGTGAATTTGAATACCCAGGTGTGAGCCTTTTTTCTCTATTCTTTCCAGTTGGATTTTAGTCACAGTTTTGTTTTCTTTGTGGTTTGTGACATGTCACGGTTGAATTGTTTCAGGTGTCCATGCTATGAGGAGTGACTCTACGTCAGCATCTAACACCCTTTCAGAGCTACTGTCCTGAAATTTGGCTAAAAGGAGTGATTTAACCCCAGCCCTTCTGGTTGTCCTCAAGCACTGGCCTGTCTGTAAATTTCTCAATTTTCCTTCTGTCCAGTCTTCTTTTAGTGACAGAGGACTCAGGTTTCTTTCCTCAATAGGTCTCCAGATGGCATAGGAGCTTGTGATTTTCATGGAATTTTTTTGGAACCTGGTGAAAGTGCGCTAGTTGGAAGTAGTCAAGAATTGTTCCTCCCAACTTGATGCAAGTCTGGAAATCTGGCTGATGCTTTTCAAAGGCTTTCCAGGATCATGATAGGTCTTAAAGGGGGCTTAAAAGGTGATGAGAGTCCGAGGGTCTGTGTGAAGTTTTTAGACCATAATACAGATCATGTGCTGCATTCTGGTCAAATGTGCACTATTGCGCAGCTGACTTCTCCAGTTTTTTCCAAGTCCTAAAATGGGATGGTAAATGGATAACAATTGGGTATCTGAAAGGAGTGTGTTATAGTCATCCCTTCCAAATACTAAATTGGTATGCTAATCATCAATGTTTTCCAATGGAAATCCAGTTGTACAGTATTAAGATTTTACAGACCATCAAGTTGGAGTGGTAACTCATTTGCAAAAGGAAAGGGGTCCTGTTAAGATCCCTTACCCTTTGCAAATAAAATAAAAAAGTTTGTTGAGGAGTAGGCTGTGGTCCACAGGTCCACAGCCAATTCTAAAACAACAAACTCAGATTTCAGTGCTGACACAAAGAAGGTGCCTGGAGGTTTGAGGGCCCTGCTAAAAGAGGGCTGGATGAGCGCTTATATAACCAGAGGTGTAATCAGCATTTACAAAGGATAGCATATGGGTTCTTAAGGTTGAGGCTGGTAAAATTGAACAGAGGACTTGCACAAAGATCTGAAAATCTCTGAGTGCTAGCAAAAGTGGCAAAATCCAATAGAAAGAGCTGTAAGCATTTAGACTATGCATAGGGGAGGGATGGAGGATTTCGAGGGCCAGTGTGGACTCTCAAATTAATTTGAAGAGCCAGTGGCACTAGCTTAGGGACTGTGGGACAGCAAGGGAATTCCAAGAGCCAGTGGTACTGGACACCAGGCTGTGAGAGTTAGTGGTAGCGGTCATAGTGGTCAAAGAGAATTTTGAGGGACTAAAATAGATAATGGGACTGGAGATACAGAAGAGAGTACTTAGGGTCCTCATAGGAGTCTTCTAATCAGTTAGGGGAGAGAGAAGCTGAGATTCATTTGGCTTCCAGGTGATAGATAATTAATCAAAGGAGAATGGATCACTTGTCCTGTTAATACCAGGGTCTGGGGTTCTAACCTTCTAAAAACCCTCATTCACGTGATGTTCGAGGGAGCTGTATATCTTGGTTGTCTGCTTCAGCCTGTTACGTGAACAGCATCATCATAGGGTCTTAGTCGTGCTTGCCTCCTCCTGGAGGATGAGCAACTGGTTATTCGCAGTAGTGATCAGAAATGATAAGGGTGAGGCCGAAGTGAGTTTAAAATTACCTCCATTGCTCTGATTTGAATTTATTCTGTCAGGGATGGGGCAAGGCAAAAAATGAGGGTGGTGCGTGGATAGAAGGGCTACTATTCTATAGCACCTTTTTAGGAAACATGAGCAAATCTCATAATCTCATAATGGCAGAGAACCCTGGACTGAGTTATACAGATGAAGAAATTAACGCCATCCTATACGGACCTTCAATATTTCAAAAAAATGAGCTCAGCCAGACCCTGGCTCAGACCAGTGACTGGGATGAACTCACAGAAACTAAAAAGGAACAAGTCAAGACAGCTATTCATGGCCTCATCATGAACGAATATCTGCGTGCCAACGCCAGACCCAAAGGTCTATGGGTCCACAACACCCCCAGGATCTTTCTACAAGACATCCTCTTCCAAAAAGACTGGTCAGCCATCTCATGGAAGTGCACAAGAGACTATGTAGTCCGCATTATAAAAACAGCTGCCAGACTTGCAGAGGCCCTGAACGTCAAGATACAGATCAGTGAGGCAAAACTAAAAACAACTGTCCACATTTCGGTCTACAAGAAAAGGCTCGAAGAAATTAACAAAGAAATTAATGAAACCAAAGAATATATTACGCAAAACAAAATACAGAAACTAGGAAAAGACTTGAAACGCTTCTCCATGGAAAAAATGCATCCATACACAAGGGATGATTACACTGTGTCTGATCAACAAAGCGACAACGAGTCATCCGGAGGCAATTCCTCAGACAACACTGACTGGAGTGGTGACAAAACACTGTACCAATGGCAAAACAGAGGACAGAACAGACGCCCCTCACGCCGCTGGCATAACCAATGGAGAACACCTCAGTATGGGGAACACCTACACCCAATGTTCCAAATGTACACACCGAGTTTTCCAGGATGGTTGAATCCATACATGCAAGGCCCGCCTCCGATGGCACAAAATCAAACAAACAGGCCACCTCATTTTTTAGGGAGAGGCCCCAACAATCGATGGGGAAGAAGAAAAGGGGTGATATGGACAGAACAAGACCGGCAAGTCCTCACCCGCGGCATGTCCAAAGAGAGACCAGGGCCCAGCACTGCAACTCGCTGATAGTGAATCTGACGGACCAGACACTAACAGATGACCAACAAGAATTCTTGAACAAAGGCTTGGGTTTTGAGCCCACACCACCTCTAGACCAGTTCAAACTGCAAAGTGAACTAGTTGAATTTTATCGAAAAATCAAATTAAAGCCTTCTTTAAAGGTAAAGAAAACAATACCATGAAGAGTGACAACAACCTACGCAACAAATCCACCTTTTGCCCGCCGACCCATTTAGTTCCGGTGGACGTACAAGCCTTTGAACAAGCACTATTCAATGAAGTGGAAAACCTAAAAAAATCACCCAAGAAGCCTTTCATGAACATCACAAAGCGAGAATGCTCAGCACTTGAGGAACTACAGAAACAAGAAGACCCAGATCTCAATCGAGTGGGTAGCACTACAACACATCTCCCTAAAGCAGACTTTCAGATATTGAGAAGAAGAAACAGGTACTTTGAAGAACTTCAAAATAAATTGCATATCCCTGTTGCACGCTCTGAAACCTGCTTTTAAATGTGTTCTGTCAGTATTGAAAGTAATGTCAAATGAATCGGCGACTTAGATTGGTGGAGCACAGAAATGAGTGCCAAAATGTTTAAGTGTGGGAATATCGTTAAAGTCAATATTTTTCTCAAACATCTGTTTATTAAATTTTATCCAACATAAAGTACAAAGCCACAGGTATTGTCACCGCTCGCAGGGGGTGGTGCGGAATTCGCCAAGTCTAAGTAAATTGTTAACGATACATCGTGTTCAATGATAAGACAAAGCATAAGACTCGAGCCTCATTGCGATATAGAACCGGCATGCTTCCCATCTTTCTTTTGTGACGGTTAGCATTCCCCTCACCCCCTGGCAAAGGGGTCTGTGGTTAGCTAGGAAACATTGCATAGAGGCAACCCCCAACCGGGGGGTCACAAAACGAAAGAACAAAAATTAATTCCCTCTCCCCCTCCCCCCCCCTACCATGGTGGCGGCGGTAGCTGTACCTTGTGCAATACTAGTAGCAGGGACATCAGCTCAAAATTGAAAGAGATGCAAAGCTCTGATGGACGGGGGACAAACCGCGGAAGGTAGGCCTTTGGAGAGGTAGGTAACCAACGGGCCCCACTGGAATTGAAAATTCTTAAAGTCCTCCTTAAATATCTCTGACATGCGTTCTAAACTTAAAAGCCTCCAAAGCCTAGAGTGCCAGAGTGAGATTGCCGGAGCCTCCCTGCGCTTCCAGGCAGCCGCTAGAGTGATCTTCGCTGCTCCTATGCAGAGCCACATGATTTTCTTGTCAGCTCATGTTTGGTGCTCTAGGGAAGGGTCGCGCAGCCCCAGAAGGACCTCAGCCATGGTAGTAGGGACAGGGTACCCAAGCATGTCCTTTATATGCGCAAGGATTTCTTCCCAGTAAGGGCGAATAGTAGGGCAGTCCCACCAGATATGCTGGAAGTCCCCCAGTAACCCACATCCCCTCCAGCATCTGTCAGAAGTCTTCGGGAAAATTTGTTTAAGCCGGGATGGGTGGAGGTACCAGTCCATCATTGTCTTAAGATGGGCTTCCCTAAGTGCAGAGGAATGATTGAATCTGGCTATATCGGTCTACAGGTGACCCCACTCCTCCTCAGTAATATCACGATGTATCATACCCTCCCACATAGACATGTAGCGCGGACGTGGGGAAATGGTGGTGGTGAGAAGTAATTTATATAAAAAGGAAATCGTCCCCCTCATGACCGGGGTTTTCGTGAGGAAGGATTCAAACTTTGTAAGAGGACGGGTGGCAGCGTCGCGCACTTGTGATGACAAGGCCTAGTGCATTAACTGAGTATAATGATAACGCTCTGAGGTCCCTACGCCGTAGTCGCGCTGGCAGTTGTCGAAGGAGAGGGGATCGAAGTTGTGAAAAAGATGGGTCAATGCAAGGCAACTGCCCTCCCTCCAAGCATCAAAGGGTCCCTCCTGCATTCCCGGTGGGAATGCTGGATTAAAATGGAGTGGTGTGAAGGGAGAGGGAAAGGAGGTCCACCGATCATCCCCCGACACTGTATCCCAGACTTTAAGGGTGGAGCGGGTGGGAGTGGCAAGATAAGCATTCCTGGGTCTGTCTTGTTTGGGGCGCCATATCAGGTCCCAAATAGTCCTCCCCGTTACACTACGGTCCATATGGAGCCAGTGTTTGTCGGATTCCCCTTTAGACCATTCAACCAGGACTCTTAGCTGTGCGGCTTTGTAATACAATTGAATATCTGGGAGTCCCACTCCACCCTTCGCACTGGGACGGCGAAGAAGAGAAAAGGAGAAGCGCGCACGTCCACCCTACCAAATAAAATGCAGAATCATTGTTTTAATGCGGCGGAAGAAGTCTCCAGTCATCTCAGTTGGTAGGGCTTGAAACAGGTAGAGGAGCTTCGGGAGCAAGGTCATCTTCACCGCATGGATACTACCGAGCCAGGACAAGAAGAGAGGCTTCCACTTGGTTAATTCTGACTGGATACATGTGAGGGCAGGCGGGAAATTGGCTGCATATAACCCGGCGATTGAGGGGGTGAGGTGTACTCCCAGGTATTGTATAGAGGTGCGAGCCCACGAGAGCGGGGTAACGGATTGGAGTCTACCAACCTCCGTTTGCGGTAAGGTAAGGTTGAGAATGTATGATTTGTTATAGTTTACTTTAAAACCGGCCACCCTCTCAAACCGTTTGAGTTCAGATTGTAAAGGCGGAAGAGATGCTGACGGGTCGGAGAGGGACAGGAGAACATCGTCGGCGAAAAGGGAAATTTTGTGATTGTCACCCGTAAAGGGAATCCCCTGAATCGCGGGGTTATTTCTAATTGCCATTGCCAATGGTTCAATGCTGAGGGCAAAGAGGAGGGGAGACATCGGGCAGCCCTGTCTGGTTCCTCGAGAGTGGATAAAGGAGGAGGATTGTAGCCCGTTGACCATTACCTTAGAGCGGGGTTGCTGGTAGTTGGCTTGTATCATGGTTAAAAATTTAGAGGAAAAGCCAAATGCCGTGAGGGTATGGAAAAGGAATGCCCAATCCACCCTATTGAACGCTTTCTCAGCGTCGAGACCCACCAGAACGGCAGGGAGCTGTCGCCTTTCGGCCTTTTTGATAAGGTGGATAATCCTCCGGGTATTATCGTGGGTCTGACGGCCCTTAATAAACCCCGCTTGGTCAGGGTGTATAAGATCAGGTAGTAGGTTGATCATTCTCTTGGCAATGATGGAAGAGTAGAGTTTAGCGTCTAAATTTAAGAGCGCGATGGGTCGGTATGAGGTGCAATGTTGGGGGTCCTTCCCAGGTTTAGGTATCACTGAAATTGTAGCCTCTGTCATAGAGATAGCAGGATCCCCATCTGCCGCTATCTTATTGAACAGATGCGTGAGGTAAGGGCTGATATCGGGAGCAAAAGTTTTGTAAAAAAGGGCAGTGTACCCATCGGGGCCCGGGGCTTTATGGGGTTTGAGGGCTTTGATGGCTAGGGTGACTTCCTCGTGCATGATCGGAGCGGTGAGCGTTGCATTCCACTCATCAGATACCTGGGGGAAGGTCAGAGTCCGAAGGAAGTCCTGCTGGGCTTCCGTATCTAACGTTTCCCTCGAGTAAAGATTTTCGTAGAAAGCACCGAATATTTCAGCTTTATCCGCATCGCTGGGCATGACCTCGCCCAAGGGTCCCCGTATTCCTCCGATGTACTCCCTCTCTCTTTTATCGCGTAACTGCCTCGCGAGATGTTTCCCAATCTTATTACCCTGAGTGTAGGAAAGCTGACGTAGTTTAAGGAGTGTATACTCCGCTCTATTGTCATAGATGGCTCGTAGCTTACCGCGGAGGGCCGTAAGATTACGGAGAGTTTGTCGGGAGGGATTAAGTTTCTGATCGCGTTCGACAACTGCCAGTTCTTGCTCTAAGCGCTCCCTATCCTTAGCGCGTTGCGCATTAAGTGCCGAATTAAGGGCAATGCATTGCCCCCTAAAGACTGCTTTAAATGCGTCCCAAGTGTTGAGTTCAGACGTGTCCCCAGGTACATTAGTGTCAAAAAACTCCGCAATGCACCCTCTAAGCTGAGTGCAGGTTTCCTTATCGCGTGTCAGTGCCGCAGGGAAGTACCATCTGGGGGTCGCCGGTACAGTGGCCTCCCAAGAAAGGTTAATGGCGAGGAGGCTGTGATCTGAAACTGAGAGCGGGAAGATTTTGGACTCCCGAAGTGTTCCTAACAACGATTGGCTAATAAAGATATAGTCCAACCGGGAATACGAATGGTGGACGTGGTAGTAAACAGTGTAATCCCGGGTAAGTGGATAGAGGGTACGCCAAGCATCCAGGAGGCCCATATCGCGAATGCGCTGCTGGGTATCAGAGGAAAACGAGCCTATATCTGAGCGGGATAAGTGTGAACTGTCCAGGTCCCTTTGCCACGTCAGGTTAAAATCTCCCATAAGGATCAAGGGCCCCTCTACAAAATCTAGTAACCTACCCAGTAGAGTGTGTATAAAGGAAGTCTGACCAGAATTAGGGGCGTATACCACCACAAAGGTGCAAGTTTTCCCTCGTATGCGACCCTTAACTATTAACCATCTGCCATCCTTATCACTAAGGACCTCTATGGGCTGAAATTGTAGAGCTGATCGGAACATCAACGCCACCCCTCTATGCTTCGTGAGTGCTGAAGACCTATAAATTAAGGGGTACTGCTTATGTTTAAGGCGAGTGTCCTCAGCCCTAGCTAGATGAGTCTCCTGCAAGGCTATAACATCTAGATGGTGGTCAATGATGTATTTCCAAACCTTTTGGCGTTTTTGAGGGGAATTAAGGCCTTTGACGTTCCAGGTCGCAATAGTGATCGTCATGGCAGTAGAAGTAGGAACCTCATCCCTCCGGTAGGATCTCTTCGTCTCCCCGTACCCCTGTGTCATCCCACGCGTTACGCGTCAAACGTCGCTGCCTCGCAAGACTAGTACAAGTCGAGTTGGTCATATTGCCGTCAGGGCTAGATAATAAAAAGCTGCCACCATGTCCCCCCCACCTCCCCCCCAATACCCGCAACAAAAATGAATCAGCCAAACATAAAAAGACACACTCAAAAAACATTACTTAGTTCCCCGCAGGAGGGATTAATACCCCCTCCGGGACTAGGGGGGACTACGGGTCCGAGGACCCCGTCGACGCCCGCTCCGGCAACATGCACCAAATGGAACAACAAATAAACTATCACCATAATGCGACTGAAGGTTGTCAAGCGGTGTAGTCCCGCCGCCAGCATGTGAGTAGTTCATGGGGCCCTTGCTGTAGACGTAAGCCCCAACGTGTCAAGCCCTCTTCTTTAAGAAACCCTCATGATACCATGTATAACAGCCAAATCAAGTCTACAACAAAAGTTCAAAGTGAATGCTGCTCTTACATTGGAGAAGGAAAGAGTGTGTATCTCCGCCGCGTAGCGACTGGAAATCCGAAGTACCAGTGCCAATGCGACCACAAGGCTAGAGATGAGGTGAAGAATCGGGGATCCTCCTCTGCCGTATGTGTACTCCCCAGGCTTCGCCTCCAGGAAAGGGTAAGTCGTGGTCCCCCTCCCTCTTTGCTGCAACAGGTAGCCACACCTTCAGGGTGTCTCTGGGGAATACCTCAGGAGCCCATCCGTAGTTCATCAGCGGCCCCCACGGGAGACCACAGCCCACGCTGAAGACTTCAAAGATCCGCGGGGGAGCCCCCGGTCGTGACCCGCGAAGGGCCGGGCTCCTCGACTGGAAGGCCCAGCAGTTCCAGACCCTCCTTTAGGTCAGTGATGTGGCGACGTTTGTTTTTGAACTCAAAGCTAAAACCGAAGGGATAGGTCCATCTGTATCGTATGTATTCGTCTTGGAGCTTGGATGTGAGGGGCCTAAACGTTTGTCTTCGCACCAGGGTGGACGGCGCCAGGTCCTGGTAGACATCGCAGGAGAAGCCCTGGAAAGAGATGGCTCCTTTTGTTCTGGCCGCTTTAAGGACCTCCTCCTTGACCGGGAAGGAGTGAAACTTCACCAAGACGTCCCGCGGTCTGCTCCTCTCGCCCGCCTGCAAGACTCCCACCCGGTGGACCATGTCCAATTTGATTTTGGGGGTCTGGGGAGCTAGGATCTCCGCAAACAGTCCCTCCACAAAAGCCGCCAGGTCCGGGCCCTCTGCATTCTCCTCAAGATTCCGAATTCGTATGTTCTCCCTCCGGGTTCTATTTTCAAGGTCCTCTGTCTTGAGCTGCGCCTGGTGTAGTTGATCCCGAAGAGTTTTTACATCCCCTCTCATTTCAGTAGAGAGCTGTTCCTGCTCTTGATGTTGCGTCTCTAAGTCCAAAACTCTGGTACCTATTGAATCCATGTCCTGTTGGAGAGAAGTCAGGCGCCCCGTTAAATCTGACCGCAGTTGGTCGATAGATGATTGGATGTCTTGTCCCAGTTCTTTGCGCAATTCGCCTTTGAAATCCTGTAGCAAGGTAAGTAGGTCCGACTTCGTTAGGGCCATGGCTGAGACTGCGGTATCGCCTTTCTGCGCCGGGGCTTTGTCGGAGGGCGCAAAGAAATCTGAGACTGTACTCTTCGTCCTACTCGGCACCTTCTTTGGCGGCATAGAGAGTCCCTCAGCACGTACCCGGGGGCCCAGGTGGTGCGGCAATTCTGGATGAAGATCGTGGTAGCAGGCCCGGGAATGACAGAATGGGCAAGGGCAGGCAGAGACCACAGCAGTCTCAGTGGAGGTAGGGGATGGTCCGGATCCACAGCAGTCTCAGTGGTGGTAAGGGGTGGCCCGGGCCACACGCAGGCTAGGTATGAGCTTCCTCTGTTTACGGTGCCGGTTTCATCGCATGGGACCACGTCTACCCGAGGTTAGTAGGTTGTGGCAGGTGGGAGTTAGACCCAGTGTAGAGTCCAGGGCTGGAGCCGGTACGGGGGTGGAGGCAGCGGGCGCTGGTATAGCCCCGGGAGGCCCAAAGGTCGTGATCAGATGGCCTGCAGTCTGTGCAACAACGACAACGCTGGCGGGAGGGGTACCTCACGTTAGAGTGCCGTCCGGGATCCACTGGGCAACACAAAGCAATCTGGGACCCCTGTCTATGGAGACAGTGTGTACCTCAGAGGCTGGATGATGGCAGGATCAGGGTCCCTCCAGCTGCACACCCCCTCACTCATGGCCTGTAGCTGCCGATCTTCAGTAACCTCCCCCCCGGAGAGGAGGGACGACCTCGGCCGCCCTGTTGGGGTCAGGCGAGCGCAAAAGAGTCAGCTGCAGCGAGCTCGTCTATAGATGCAGCACCGTCGATGGCAGGGGTCTCTCCGGTGGCGGTCACAGCCCCCAGGCATCCACAGAGAGCAGTCTCCCTCCAGCCGCCCACGCGGGAGTAAAGGCGCTCTTCTACGCCATTGCAGGGTCAGGCAAACACCGCAACACCATCGCCGCGGGGCCCTGCTCCGCGCGGCATCGCTGGGGGAGCTGGGTCACGCTAGCGTAGTCTGCCCGACTGTCCGCTGCAGCTCCTCGCCCGTACCTCTAGTGCTGCGGGCCCGGCCCAGTCGTCATCCCCGGGGAAGCTCCGTCCGCCATTTTGTGGAGCCCAGCAGTACCTCGTGGAGCCCACAGGTCTCTGCCGATTCCGCGATCCCAGAAGGGATCAAGGCTGCTCCACTGACTCCCCAGGCTCTGTGCCGCAGGTGAGGGTCATCTAGACTGGCGCAGGAGTCCCCCAATCGCTAGGTGCAGGGCCAGAGCAGCGCGCGGACCGGGAGCCGAGACGGTCTACGTCCGGTCGGCCATCTTGCCCGGCCACGCCCCTAAAGTCAATATTTTGTATAAGTGACCCTTAGCAGGGCTGGGAAGTTTGTGAAGCATTTGAAAGGAAATGCATATACAAACGTACAAAAGAAAATACAAAGGTAAGCGCATGAATAAAGTTGCTTTCAGATAAAAAAAGAGCACACTCATTTTTGAATACATACATTTATATCAATATAATGTTAATATAGCAAATGTAAAAATCAAACTTCTGTTTTCAGACCCTCAGGATAAGGCACACACACATTTGTGCTGCAGTCTAGGAGAATTTGCTTGTCGGCATGTTTTTAATGCATGTTACAAAAATGTTTTCTTCACTCATGACAATATGTTAAGGTATTTTGATGTTCATGATCCTCTCTTTGAAAACTTCTGTGGGCTGCTTTTTTCAGGCTTGTTATGGAAGACCTCACACTAGTTTTGTGTTTCTTTTTAAGGGAGATTGTGCTTGTTTAGTATTTGAGACAGTGTTCCCACACTGATCTATTTCTCACCCAAACGAGTAATATTTTCCCTTTTGTGCGGGGAAAAAACTCAAGTCGCAGTTGCCAGCATGGCCATCAATCTAATGGAGCACACGAAAGTGCCTACAATGATGGCCCTGCTTGAGCTGGAGAGAAAACTGCTGTGATTGTGCAGACAACAGAGCAAATGAAGAGATTAGTGTGGGTTGCCTGCACCCCTAGCTTGAGTTAACTGATAGAGAGGCTGGGACTATTAGTACCCATGTGCCACATGCTGGGGGCAGGATGAAACCCAGAAACTAGAGGAATAGAAGCCCACTTTCAGGAGCCAAAAAGAGAGACTGGGTTTACTTTTGTGAAGAAAGGACAGAGAGACGTGGACACCTGAAAAAGACCACATGGTGGTTAGATCACGTCTTCACTTGGTATTCAAACCGCTCTAATGCTTTCTCCTCTTCTAGACCCACAGCTGTGTCTATGCTGTGACTCATTCCATTTTACCCTGCCATTCCCACTTACATTTGATGTCGCCGAACTGATAAGTGGTTTAGGAGAGCAGCCGCTTATGCACGGCTCAATTTGTAACTAGGCTACCTAAACTCGATTCTATCTCATGCTTCGTTCTTCCACCACCCTGCAGTTCCTTGCTTTTAATCTCGCTGTTTGCTATATTTTCATTCTCCTTTCATTCGTTTTCCTGTCTTTCTCTTCCTCCTTCAGTCTCCTTTTTGAGCATTTTTCTCTTTTGCTCTGTCTCAAAATTGAATGTGGAAAAATAAGACCTGGACCTCATGAATGACTGCCGGTGCCCTCCACCTGCAGACATTAGTACAAACACTGGTGACAAGAGACTGACCCAGTCCCTTCAATTACTATCTGCCCTTTTGCCACAGAAATGTACCAGATTTATAACATGACTCTATCTTAGAGATGGGTGAGCCACAAACTAACATGGAGAATGGCCGACTCTGACTCTAAAATCCCGTGCATGAGCCAAGCCGAACCTTGTAAATATTTGGCACGTAAATCTTGTAACAAATAAGTTAGCATATGATCTACTGTCTTAAGAATTCAAAAGGTATTTCTTTAACACACAGAAACATTTAAACTTAGTATGTCGGATTATATCCCTTCATAAGAAGTATTTATTTAAATTGAGAGCCTGATTTACAAAGGAAACTTTCACTTTTGAGTAGGGTTACACTTTTGAGTATATTTTCTACTTTATGGTATTCACCAACATGGGGCCTGATTCACACAGGTAACACTTTTGAGTAAGTTTACAGTTTGGAGTAAGTTTACTACTTATGTTATTCACAAACTCCGAGTCTAAACATACTACAAAAGTGTAAGTTACATGTCTCTACCCCCAGAGGAAAATAATTTGCTGACGTCCCTCCATGAACCCGTCCTTGACTCTGCCTAAAGACCTCTTACTCCCCCCTAATCCTGTCCCTTTTAGAAGTAAATTTCCCTCCCAATCCCCTGTGTCCCTCCCACATTTAGTACTGAAAACTTTACTTACCTGTGCAGAGAATCTGCAGTTGGGGAGAAAAACTCTGCACACATAAATATTGGTTTTAACGTACATTTTATAGTATGTTTCGCAATATGTTTTGTAGTACTACAAAATGCAGTTTGTGAATCAGGCCCTCTGAGTGTGAGTTACTACTATACTAAATAAAAATTCCACTGCTACACATGGCCAACCACTGATACTGCATTACCCTCCCATAGAAAATATTGGCGGTAGGGACTCGGAATAAACCCCATAGGAAATAATGTTAAGCTAAAGTATTTAAAATAGTTACACATATAAATAAATATAAATTAATGTAAAACAATATCTAAAAAGGGAACATATTTCTAATTTAATTATAAAATATAATACTGTTTTTTAAATTAAAAAAATAATGTATCAAAACATTTTAAAAACAATTGCATTCATTTTAATTAACTTTATTCAACACTTTTAGTAATTATTACTGCATATATATATTTTTTCTTTATGTGAGAATATATTTTTTAATTTAAACTTCAGAAAAATAATTTGAACTTACTTTAATATCTTTCTATTAAATAAAGTTGTACTTTAAAGTTCATTTAATAGTGCTGTTTCATTGTTTTTATTTTGCGCTACATTTAAAGTTAAATATAAAATAAATTAACATTGATATTTGATAAAAAATATTTTTATACTTATTTTTCAGTTAAATAAACCTTTTAGGTTCACCTATACTTTACTGGACTCACAAACATATTTTTAGTAGTAATGTACCCTTGGAGTTTCTGACTACCGAATAGTAGTAAACTTACTCAAAAGTATAAACTTACTCAAAAGTGTAAGTTATCTTTGTGAATCAGGCTCTGAAAGTTTTTGCACTTTTTAAACTGTTGTCATTTGTACCCAGTTTGTGGCCTAGATTCTTATTATCAATGGAATCAAATTCAAGGCTATTAAATCAAACATGAGACATTTTTATATAGTACACACCAATAACTCACATGTTTGAAGGTGCTCTCGTATGTGAGAATGACCAAAAAGAAGACTCCATGAAATAAAGTATTTGCCTAGGATGACGCAATTTGGTCAAACAGACAAGCTAGGATTGATCACATATGTTCTGGTTTCACACAGTGATATTCAGCCACTATATTAGTATCCCTCCCTGACCTCAAACGTTAATGCTTTGTTCTGAATGCTTTGAGGAATGGGAGTAAAGCGTAGGTAACAGGCAGAATCCATATTTTTTGTTCAGCAGTTTCATATAGTCTAACCCATGGACATTCAAGCACTTCACAACACACACCAACTATGTTACATGATTTTTTTCCAGCACAACACGATTTGCTAGGATTCACAGAATATAGAGCTGAGGTCAGGACTGAAACATGGTTCCTCATGTTACATCTCTACCCACAAAGCCATATGGCCTCCTGTGAACGCTTAGCTTGTTTTGGGCTCAAAGTTCGAAGGGGACCTTGAGCTAATCCAGAGGCAGCCATCTGGCTTGAACTCGGTTCTCCCACCTCTGCTCTATCTCTCTTTGTCTTTCAGACTGTTAGGTAGAGACTGTCAGTTGTGAATTTGAATACCCAGGTGTGAGCCTTTTTTCTCTATTCTTTCCAGTTGGATTTTAGTCACAGTTTTGTTTTCTTTGTGGTTTGTGACATGTCACGGTTGAATTGTTTCAGGTGTCCATGCTATGAGGAGTGACTCTACATCAGCATCTAACACCCTTTCAGAGCTACTGGCCTGAAATTTGGCTAAAAGGAGTGATTTAACCCCAGCCCTTCTGGTTGTCCTCAAGCATTGGCCTGTCTGTAAATTTCTCAATTTTCCTTCTGCCCAGTCTTCTTTTAGTGACAGAGGACTCAGGTTTCTCTCCTCAATAGGTCTCCAGATGGCATAGGAGCTTGTGATTTTCATGGAATTTTTTGGGAACCTGGTGAAAGTGCGCTAGTTGGAAGTAGTCAAGAATTGTTCCTCCCAACTTGATGCAAGTCTGGAAATCTGGCTGATGCTTTTCAAAGGCTTTCCAGGATCATGATAGGTCTTAAAGGGGGCTTAAAAGGTGATGAGAGTCCGAGGGTCTGTGTGAAGTTTTTAGACCATAATACAGATCATGTGCTGCATTCTGGTCAAATGTGCACTATTGCGCAGCTGACTTCTCCAGTTTTTTCCAAGTCCTAAAATGGGATGGTAAATGGATAACAAATGGGTATCTGAAAGGAGTGTGTTATAGTCATCCCTTCCCAATACTAAATTGGTATGCTAATCATCAATGTTTTCCAATGGAAATCCAGTTGTAGAGTATTAAGATTTTACAGACCATCAAGTTGGAGTGGTAACTCATTTGCAAAAGGAAAGGGGTCCTGTTAAGATCCCTTACCCTTTGCAAATAAAATAAAAAAGTTTGTTGAGGAGTAGGCTGTGGTCCACAGGTCCACAGCCAATTCTGAAACAAAAAACTCAGATTTCAGTGCTGACACAAAGAAGGTGCCTGGAGGTTTGAGGGCCCTGCTAAAAGAGGGCTGGATGAGCGCTTATATAACCAGAGGTGTAATCAGCATTTACAAACGATAGCATATGGGTTCTTAAGGTTGAGGCTGGTAAAATTGAACAGAGGACTTGCACAAAGATCTGAAAATCTCTGAGTGCTAGCAAAAGTTGCAAAATCCAATAGAAAGAGCTGTAAGCATTTAGACTTTGCATAGGGGAGGGATGGAGGATTTCGAGGGCCAGTGTGGACTCTCAAATTAATTTGAAGAGCCAGTGGCACTAGCTTAGGGACTGTGGGACAGGAAGGGAATTCCAAGAGCCAGTGGTACTGGACACCAGGCTGTGAGAGTTAGTGGTAGCGGTCATAGTGGTCAAAGAGAATTTTGAGGGACTAAAATAGATAATGGGACTGGAGATACAGAAGAGAGTACTTAGGGTCCTCATAGGAGTCTTCTAATCAGTTAGGGGAGAGAGAAGCTGAGATTCATTTGGCTTCCAGGCGATAGATAATTAATCAAAGGAGAATGGATCACTTGTCCTGTTAATACCAGGGTCTGGGGTTCTAACCTTCTAAAAACCCTCATTCACATGATGTTCGAGGGAGCTGTATATCTTGGTTGTCTGCTTCAGTCTGTTACGTGAACAGCATCATCATAGGGTCTTAGTCGTGCTTGCCTCCACCTGGAGGATGACCAACTGGTTATTCGCAGTAGTGATCAGAAATGATAAGGGTGAGGGTGAAGTGAGTTTAAAATTACCTCCATTGCTCTGATTTGAATTTATTCTGTCAGGGGTGGGGCAAGGCAAAAAACGAGGGTGGTGCGTGGATAGAAGGGCTACTATTCTATAGCACCTGTTTAGGAAACATGAGCAAATCTCATAATCTCATAATGGCAGAGAACCCTGGACTGAGTTATACAGATGAAGAAATTAACGCCATCCTATACGGACCTTCAATATTTCAAAAAAATGAGCTCAGCCAGACCCTGGCTCAGACCAGTGACTGGGATGAACTCACAGAAACTAAAAGGAGCAAGTCAAGACAGCTATTCATGGCCTCATCATGAACGAATATCTGCGTGCCAACGCCAGACCCAAAGGTCTATGGGTCCACAACGCCCCCAGGATCTTTCTACAAGACATCCTCTTCCGAAAAGACTGGTCAGCCATCTCATGGAAGTGCGCAAGAGACTATTTAGTCCGCATTATAAAAACAGCTGCCAGACTTGCAGAGGCCCTGAACGTCAAGATACAGATCAGTGAGGCAAAACTAAAAACAACTGTCCACATTTCGGTCTACAAGAAAAGGCTCGAAGAAATTAACAAAGAAATTAATGAAACCAAAGAATATATTACGCAAAACAAAATACAGAAACTAGGAAAAGACTTGAAACGCTTCTCAATGGAAAAAATGCATCCATACACAAGGGATGATTACACTGTGTCTGATCAACAAAGCGACAACGAGTCATCCGGAGGGAATTCCTCGGACAACACCGACTGGAGAGGTGACGAAACACTGTACCAATGGCAAAACAGAGGACAGAACAGATGCCCCTCACGCCGCTGGCATAACCAATGGAGAACACCTCAGTATGAGGAACACCTACACCCAATGTTCCAACCGTACACACCGAGTTTTCCAGGATGGTTGTATCCCTACATGCAAGGCCCGCCTCCGATGGCACAAAATCAAACAAACAGGCCACCTCATTTTTTAGGGAGAGGCCCCAACAATCGATGGGGAAGAAGAAAAGTGGTGAAATGGACAGAACAAGACCGCCAAGTCCTCACCCGCAGCATGTCCAAAGAGAAACGGGTGCCCAGCACTGCAACTCGCTGATAGTGAATCTGACGGACCAGACACTAACAGATGACCAAGAAGAATTCTTGAACAAAGGCTTGGGTTTTGAGCCCACACCACCTCTAGACCAGTTCAAACTGCAAAGTGAACTAGTTGAATTTTATCGAAAAATCAAATTAAAGCCTTCTTTAAAGGTAAAGAAAACAATACCATGAAGAGCGACAACAACCTATGCAACAAATCCACCTTTTCCCCGCCGACCCATTTAGTTCCGGTGGAAGTACAAGCCTTTGAACAAGCACTGTTCAATGAAGTGGAAAAACTAAAAAAATCACCCAAGAAACCTTTCATGAACATCACAAAGCGAGAATGCTCAGCACTTGAGGAACTACAGAAACAAGAAGACCCAGATCTCAATCGAGTGGGTAGCACTACAACACATTTCCCTAAAGCAGACTTTCAGATATTGAGAAGAAGAAACAGGTACTTTGAGGAACTTCAAAATAAATTGCATATCCCTGTTGCACGCTCTGAAACCTGCTTTTAAATGTGTTCTGTCAGTATTGAAAGTAATGTCAAATGAATCGGCGACTTAGATTGGTGGAGCACAGAAATGAGTGCCAAAATGTTTAAGTGTGGGAATATCGTTAAAGTCAACATTTTGTATAAGTGACCCTTAGCAGGGCTGGGAAGTTTGTGAAGCATTTGAAAGGAAATGCACATACAAACGTACAAAAGAAAATACAAAGGTAAGCGCATGAATAAAGTTGCTTTCAGATCAAAAAAGAGCACACTCATTTTTGAATACATACATTTATATTAATATAATGTTAATATAGCAAATGTAAAAATCAAACTTCTGTTTTCGGACCCTCAGGATAAGGCACACACACATTTGTGCTGCAGTCTAGGAGAATTTGCTTGTCCGCATGTTTTTAATGCATGTTACAAAAATGTTTTCTTCACTCATTACAATATGTTAAGGTATTTTGATGTTCATGATCCTCTCTTTGATAACTTCTGTGGGCTGTTTTTTTCCAGGCTTGTTATGGAAGACCTCACACTAGTTTTGTGTTTCTATTTAAGGGAAATTGTGCTTGTTTAGTATTTGAGACAGTGTTCCCACACAGATCTATTTCTCATCCAAACGAGTAATGTTTTCCCTTTTGTGCGGGGAAAAAACTCAAGTCGCAGTTGCCAGCATGGCCATCAATCTAATGGAGCACACGAAAGTGCCTACAATGATGGCCCTGCTTGAATTGGAGAGAAAACTGCTGTGATTGTGCAGACAACAGAGCAAATGAAGAGATGAGGGCGGGTTGCCTGCACCCCTAGCTTGAGGTAACTGATAGAGAGGCTGGGACTATTAGTACCCATGTGCCACATGCTGGGGGCAGGATGAAACCCAGAAACTAGAGGAATAGATGACCACTTTCAGGAGCCAAAAAGAGAGACTGGGTTTACTTTTGTGAAGAAAGGACAGAGAGTCGTGGACACCTGAAAAAGACCACATGGTGGTTAGATCACGTCTTCACTTGGGGGCATATTTACAAGCCCCTTGCGCAACTTTTGCGCCGCCGTTGCGTCACTTCTGTGTCGCAGCGGCGGCGTAAAGCCAGCGCCATGCTGCGGGGTATTTACAACGTGACGCATCTAGGGAGATGCGTCATGTTGTAAAGCCTTGCGCCACATGAAACCTGCGTCAGGTTTCATGTGGGCGTTCTGGCGCAGGGGGCGTTCCGGCGCAGGAACGCCTCAGAAAGTGGCTGAGTGAAATCTACAAGATTTCACTCAGTCACTTTTCCGACCCCGCTGCGTCAAAACCTTGCGCCTGCTTGAAGCAGGCATAAGGCTTGACGCACCATTTTAGACATGGGCATGGTTGGCACAGTGCTGGAGTTGCGTCGCGCCCGCGACACAACTCCAGCACTGCGCTAACGTTACGGCAGCAGATGCGACACGCATCTGCATTTCCTTGCGCCATGATGCGCCGCATTGTAAATGCGGCGCATCCGTGGTGGCGCAAAGATTGAGATTCGTGTCGCACGTTTCCTGGCACATCCCTGCTGATTTGCAGGGATGCGCCAGGAAACGTAAATATGCCCCTTGGTATTCAAACCGCACTAATGCTTTCTCCTCTTCTAGACCCACAGCTGTGTCTATGCTGTGACTCATTCCATTTTACCCAGCCATTCCCACTTACATTTGATGTCGTCGAACTGATAAGTCGTTTAGAAGAGCAGCCGCATATGCACGGCTCAATTTGTAACTAGGCTACCTAAACTCGATTCTATCTCATGCTTCGTTCTTCCACCACCCTGCAGTTCCTTGCTTTTAATCTCGCTGTTTGCTATATTTTCATTCTCCTTTCATTCGTTTTCCCGTCTTTCTCTTCCTCCTTCAGTCTCCTTTTTGAGCATTTTTCTCTTTTGCTCTGTCTCAAAATTGAATGTGGAAAAATAAGACCTGGACCTCAAGAATGACTGCCGGTGCCCACCAACTGCAGACATTAGTACAAACACTGGTGACGAGAGACTGACCCAGTCCCTTCAATTACTATCTGCCCTTTTGCCACAGAAATGTACCAGATTTATAAAATGACTCTATCTTAGAGATGGGCGAGCCACAAACTAACATGGAGAATGGCCGACTCTGACTCTAAAATCCCCTGCACGAGCCAAGCCGAACCTTGTAAATATTTGGCACGTAAATCTTGTAACAAATAAGTTAGCATATGAGCTACTGTCTTAAGAATTCAAAAGGTATTTCTTTAACACACAGAAACATTTAAACTTAGTATTTCGGATTATATCCCTTCATGAGAAGAATTTATTTAAATTGAGAGCCTGATTTACAAAGGTAACTTTCACTTTTGAGTAGTTACACTTTTGAGTATATTTTCTACTTTATGGTATTCACCAAAATGGGGTCTGATTCACACAGGTAACACTTTTGAGTACATTTACAGTTTGGAGTAAGTTTACTGCTTTTGTTATTCACAAACTCCGAGTCTAAACATACTACAAAAGTGTAAGTTACATGTCTCTACCCCCAGAGGAAAACAATTCGCTGACGTCCCTCCATGAACCCGTCCTTGGCTCTGCCTAAAGACCTCTTACTCCCCCCTAATCCTATCCCTTTTAGAAGTAAATTTCCCTTTTTTCCCTCCCAATCCCAACCCGAAAAAGAACACAACTGGGTTTCACTGGTACCTGGCAGGCGGACCCATGGAAGTCACGGCCGAATACAAGTATCTAGGGGTGATATTTGACGAGAAAGGTACTTTTAAACCACAAAAAGAAGCCATAAAACGGAGAGGTAACTCAATAGCGGTAGCTCTAAAATCTCTTAAACTCAAAACTGCCGGGCCAAGCTTCAACCCACTACTACAGGTTTTACAAGCAAAGCTAATCCCAGCTATCACCTACGGGAGCGAGTGTCTCAGGGGAAGAGATGGGGATACTCTGGAGCGTACTGTGTCGAGATCAGCAAGAATAATCTTCAGCCTCCCAAATTACGTCTCTCCTGCACAAATCAGGCTGGAGTTTGGTTTACAATCGCCAAAAATATCTCGAAACGGCGCCTACGTGAAATGCTGGTATAGGATCAGAAGGTCCGAACAAAGCTCTTTGAATTTCCACCTATGGAAAGAGATAAATTCAAGCAAAGCTTGCACAGCAAGAGACTACCTGACAGCATCTATAAACCGCCTAGGCCTGAAGGAGCTCTAGGCAACTTCGGGAGCGCAAAACAGCTTCAAGTCTCTGGTAAATAAGACAGTGAAAAGGCTATCAGTAGTAGAGGACAAAGAATCGCTCAGGGGAAGGTCTCATGGATGGTGCGTGCTGCAGAGCTACACAAGCCCCGTCCTGCAAAACTATTTGGGTGCTGGCTTTAACAGGAGATTAAAAGAGAAATATCTTCAGTCCCGAATGGGTATCCTCCCCGTCCTGCCGCACCTTCCACCATGGAAGCGATCCTCAGAAATAACCAAGTGCTGTCTTTGTGGGAAAGCAGAACAGAGCATCACGCATCTATTATGCACCTGCCGTGTACTGGACCCTGAATGACGATTGTTCTTGAAAACAATCTTCAACAGCAGGAGGATAAGAACCTGCAGACAAGCAGTGAAGGCTTGCCTTGGAGGAGGAGACCTACAGCTGGCGTGCTGGTTCGTACAATTCATGGGGGCGGTAGAGGAAAAAATGAAGAGATCCGGTGCACAACAAACAGGTTCGAACGCGGGCTGACCATTTCCTGGAACTGGCACTCTTCATTAGGAAAATCTTGACGCAAAAAGCTTCCCTTTTAATACATCGAAAATAATCTTTTGTTAAATATTGGGTACCTGACTCTTTATGGACCTGCAGCATCCCTATTATAAAATCTAACTACAAGGCCCCTATACGATATTAATATTCTTGATATTTTAAATATATGTAATACAAAGGCACCATTTTACTCATGTATATATGTTACAGGGTCCTTATAAGATTGTCTTAAGGGGAGATTAAGGACCGCCCAAAGCACATCAGACAAATAGACACTCCTTAGGAGCACGGCATAAGCCAGATGAACAGAAAACATTGGGTAGCTAACATAAACTGCCCCACAGCTCTTTTTTACTGTCGGACTCCATAAATGATGTAATTGCAGTTTTATTTGATGATCTCTTGCCGTTGAGCGATTTTTGTAAAGGTTTTAATTAACTTATACAATAAAATTTACTACTACTTACTCTTACTTCCCCCTTAATCCTATCCCTTTTAGAAGTAAATTTTCCCTTTTTTCCCCCCAATCCCCTGTGTCCCTCCCACATTTAGTACTGAAAACTTTACTTACCTGTGCAGAGAATCTGCAGTTTGGGAGGAAAACTCTGCACACATAAATATTGGTTTAAACGTACATTTTATAGTATGTTTCGCAATACGTTTTGTAGTACTACAAAATGCAGTTTGTGAATCAGGCCCTCTGAGTGTAAGTTACTACTATACTAAATAAAAATTCCACCGCTACACATGGCCAACCACTGATACTGCAATACCCTCCCATAGAAAATATTGGCGGTAGGGACTCGGAATAAACCCCATAGGAAATAATGTTAGGCTAAAGTATTTAAAATAGTTACAAATATAAATAAATATAAATTAATGTAAAACAATATCTAAAAAGGGAACATATTTCACATTTTATTATAAAATATAATACTGTTTTTTAAATTAAAAAAATAATGTATCAAAACATTTTTAAAACAATTGCATTCATTTTATTTAACTCTATTCAACACTTTTAGTAATTATTACTGCATATTGTTTTTTTTTCTTTATGTGAGAATATATTTTTTCATTTAAACTTCAGAAAAATAATTTGAACTTACTTTAATATCTTTCTATTAAATAATGTTGTACTTTAAAGTTCATTTAATAGTGCTGTTTCATTGTTTTTATTTCGCGCTACATTTAAAGTTAAATATAAAATAAATTAACATTGATATTTGATAAAAAAATATTGGTATACTTATTTTTCAGTTAAATAAACCTTTTTAGGTTCACCTATACTTTACTGGACTCACAAACATATTTTTTAGTAGTAATGTACCCTTGGAGTTTCTGACTACCGAATAGTAGTAAACTTACTCAAAAGTATAAACTTACTCAAAAGTGTAAGTTATCTTTGTGAATCAGGCTCTGAAAGTTTTTGCACTTTTTAAACTGTTGTCATTTGTACCCAGTTTGTGGCCTAGATTCTTACTATCAATGGAATCACATTCAAGGCTATTAAATCAAACATGAGACATTTTTATATAGTACACATCAATAACTCACATGTTTGAAGGTGCTCTCGTATGTGAGAATGACCAAAAAGAAGACTCCGTGAAATAAAGTATTTGCCTAGGATGACGCAATTTGGTCAAACAGACAAGCTAGGATTGATCACATATGTTCTAGTTTCACATTGTGAAATTCAGCCACTATATTAGTATCCCTCCCTGACCTCAAACGTTAATGCTTTGTTCTGAATGCTTTGAGGAATGTGAGTAAAGCGTAGGTAACAGGCAGAATCCACATTTTTTGTTCAGCAGTTTCATATAGTCTAACCCATGGACATTCAAGCACTTCACAACACACACCAACTATGTTACATGATTTTTTTCCATCACAACACGATTTGCCAAGATTCACAGAATATAGAGCTGAGGTCAGGACTAAAACATGGTTCCCCATGTTACATCTCTACCCACAAAGCCATATCGCCTCCTGTGAAAGCTCAGCTTGTTTTGGGCTCAAATTTCGAAGGGGACCTTGAGCTAATCCAGAGCCAGCCATCTGGCTTGAACTTGGCTCTCCCACCTCTGCTCTATCTTTCTTTGTCTTTCAGACTGTTAGGTAGAGACTGTCAGTTGTGAATTTGAATACCCAGGTGTGAGCCTTTTTTCTCTATTCTTTCCAGTTGGATTTTAGTCACAGTTTTGTTTTCTTTGTGGTTTGTGACATGTCACGGTTGAATTGTTTCAGGTGTCCATGCTAAGAGGAGTGACTCTACGTCAGCATCTAACACCCTTTCAGAGCTACTGGCCTGAAATTTGGCTAAAAGGAGTGATTTAACCCCAGCCCTTCTGGTTGTCCTCAAGCACTGGCCTGCCTGTAAATTTCTAAATTTTCCTTCTGTCCAGTCTTCTTTTATTGACAGAGGACTCAGGTTTCTCTCCTCAATAGGTCTCCAGATGGCATAGGAGCCTGTGATTTTCATGGAATTTTTTTGGAACCTGGTGAAAGTGAGCTAGTTGGAAGTAGTCAAGAATTGTTCCTCCCAACTTGATGCAAGTCTGGAAATCTGGCTGATGCTTTTCAAAGGCTTTCCAGGATCATGACAGGTCTTAAAGGGGGCTTAAAATGTGATGAGAGTCCGAGGGTCTGTGTGAAGCTTTTAGACCATAATACAGATCATGTGCTGCATTCTGGTCAAATGTGCACTATTGCGCAGCTGACTTCTCCAATTTTTTCCAAGTCCTAAAATGGGATGGTAAATGGATAACAATTGGGTATCTGAAAGGAGTGTGTTATAGGCATCCCTTTCAAATACTAAATTGGTATGCTAATCATCAATGTTTTCCAATGGAAATCCAGTTGTAGAGTATTAAGAATTTACAGACCTTCAAGTTGGAGTGGTAACCCATTTGCAAAAGGAAAGGGGTCCTGTTAAGATCCCTTACCCTTTGCAAATAAAATAAAAAAGTTTGTTGGGGAGTAGGCTGTGGTCCACGGGTCCACAGCCAATTCTTAAACAAAAAACTCAGATTTCAGTGCTGACACAAAGAAGGTGCCTGGAGGTTTGAGGGCCCTGCTAAAAGAGGGCTGGATGAGCTCTTATATAACCAGAGGTATAATCAGCATTTACAAAGGATAGCATATGGGTTCTTAAGGTTGAGGATGGTAAAATTGAACAGAGGACTTGCACAAAGATCTGAAAATCTCTGAGTGCTAGCAAAAGTGGCAAAATCCAATAGAAAGAGCTGTAAGCATTTAGACATTGCATAGGGGAGGGATGGAGGATTTCAAGGGCCAGTGTGGACTCTCAAATTAATTTGAAGAGCCAGTGGCACTAGCTTAGGGACTGTGGGACAGCAAGTGAATTCCAAGAGCCAGTGGTACTGGACACCAGGCTGTGAGAGTTAGTGGTAGCGGTCATAGTGGTCAAAGAGAATTTTGAGGGACTAAAATAGATAATGGGACTGGAGATACAGAAGGGAGTACTTAGGGTCCTCATAGGAGTCTTCTAATCAGTTAGGGGAGAGAGAAGCTGAGATCCATTTGGCTTCCAAGCGATAGATAATTAATCAAAGGATAATGGTTCACTTGTCCTGTTAATACCAGGGTCTGGGGCTCTAACCTTCTAAAAACCCTCATTCACGTGATGTTCGAGGGAGCTGTATATCTTGGTTGTCTGCTTCAGTCTGTTACGTGAACAGCATCATCATAGGGTCTTAGTCGTGCTTGCCTCCACCTGGAGGATGACCAACTGGTTATTCGCAGTAGTGATCAGAAATTATAAGGGTGAGGGTGAAGTGAGTTTAAAATTACCTCCATCGCTCTGATTTGAATTTATTCTGTCAGGGATGGGGCAAGGCTAAAAACGAGGGTGGTGCGTGGATAGAAGGGCTACTATTCTATAGCACCTGTTTAGGAAACATGAGAAAATCTCATAATCTCATAATGGCAGAGAACCCTGGACTGAGTTATACAGATGAAGAAATTAACGCCATCCTATCCGGACCTTCAATATTACAAAAAAATGAGCTCAGCCAGACCCTGGCTCAGACCAGTGACTGGGATGAACTCACAGAAACTAAAAAGGAACAAGTCAAGACAGCTATTCATGGCCTCATCATGAAGGAATATCCCCGCGCCAATGCTGGACCCAAAGGTCTATGGGTCCACAACGCCCCCAGGATCTTTCTACAAGACATCCTCTTCCGAAAAGACTGGTCAGCCATCTCATGGAAGTGCACAAGAGACTATTTAGTCCTCATCATAAAAACAGCTGCCAGACTCGCAGAGGCCCTGACCGTCAAGATACAGATCAGTGAGGCAAAACTAAAAACAACTGTCCACATTTCGGTCTACAAGAAAAGGCTCCAAGAAATTAACAAAGAAATTAATTAAACCAAAGAATATATTACGCAAAACAAAATACAGAAACTAGGAAAAGACTTGAAACGCTTCTCCATGGAAAAAATGCATCCATACACAAGGTATGATTACACTGTGTCTGATCAACAAAGCGACAACGAGTCATCCGGAGGGAATTCCTCGGACAACACCGACTGGAGTGGTGATGAAACACTGTACCAACGGCAAAACAGAGGACAGAACAGACGCCCCTCACGCCACTGGCATAACCAATGGAGAACACCTCAGTATGGGGAACACCTACACCCAATGTTCCAACAGTACACACCGGGTTTTCCAGGATGGTTGAATCCCTACATGCAAGGCCCGCCTCCGATGGCACAAAATCAAACAAACAGGCCACCTCATTTTTTAGGGAGAGGCCCCAACAATCGATGGGGAAGAAGAAAAGGGGTGACATGGACAGAACAAGACCGCCAAGTCCTCACCCGCAGCATGTCCAAAGAGAGACCAGGGCCCAGCACTTCAACTCACTGATAGTGAATCTGACGGACCAGACACTAACAGATGACCAACAAGAATTCTTGAACAAAGGCTTGGGTATTGAGCCCACACCACCTCAAGACCAGTTCAAACTGCAAAGTGAACTAGCAGAATTTTGTCGAAAAATCAAATGTAAAGCCTTCTTTAAAGGTAAAGAAAACAATACCATGAAGAGCGACAACAACCTACGCAACAAATCCACCTTTTGCCCGCCGACCCATTTAGTTCCGGTGGAAGTACAAGCCTTTGAACAAGCACTGTTCAATGAAGTGGAAAACCTAAATAAATCACCCAAGAAGCCTTTCATGAACATCACAAAGCGAGAATGCTCAGCACTTGAGGAACTACAGAAACAAGAAGACCTCATAATAAAACCAGCAGATAAAGGAGGGGGGATTGTCCTCCTGACCAAGGACAACTACGATAAACAATGCACAGATCTCCTGTCAGACATGAAATTCTATGAAATCCTGGATACTGACCCAACATCGAGATTACAACGAACTAATAAACTAATGGTAGACAAAGCAGAAGTGAACCTCTGGATATCCAAAAACGAAGCAGACTTTTTGAAGACAAAATCTCCCAGAACGCCCTACTTTTATTCACTACTCAAAATACATAAGAACAGAACACCACCACCAGGCCGCCCAATAGTGTCCGTCATCGGCTCAATCCTAGAACCTCTCTCCCAATTTGCTGACCACTACTTAAGACTGTTAGTCCAAGAGACCCCAACATACCTTAAAGACACCCGCGACCTACTCAACCATCTGCAAGGTCTGACATTCCAAGAAGGATCGATGTGCCTAGTAGGACTGGACGTGGAATGCCTATACACAAGCCTGCCACAACAGAGGACCCTACAGACGATCGAGGACATATTATTCACACAACAGTGGGAGCACAACACTCCGAGACACTTCGTACTGGAATGCTGCTGTTTAGCTCTCACCGAGAATTTCTTTGAATACAATGGAACATTGTTCCTACAGACCCACGGTACTTCAATGGGGAGTACATTCGCCCCCAGCATGGCAGGTCTGTATGTCAGCAATTTTGAGAACACACACATTCTAAATGATACGAATTCATACAAAGCCAAAATACTATTCTGGAAGCGTTATATTGACGATATCATCATGATCTGGAATGACACCACAGAGAGCTTACTGGAATTCCATAGCTGGATAAACACCAGAGATGAGTTTCTAAAATTTACATATATAGCAGATGAACGCAAACTGGATTTCCTGTACATCACAATATACATAGAAGATGACACCATAAATACCAAAACGTTTTACAAACCTACAGCAAAAAACAGCCTACTCTCTTTCCATAGCTTCCACCCACGCCCTCTAAGGGAAAACCTTCCGTACAGTCAATTTTTACGGATCAGGAGAAACTGCAGCAAACTACAGGACAACAAAACACAAGCAAAATTCTAAGCCTGAAACTCAAAGCGAGGAACTACCCAGAGAGTAATACGGAAATGCCAAAAAAGAGCAAGGTATCACCTGAGAGAAAATCTCCTAGAGACCACCAAAAAAGAACAAGACGGAGAAATACTCACCTGCGTAACAACATACAACACAGCCTCCAACACAGTAAAAAAGATTGTAAACAGGAACTGGCGCATCCTTACGTCTGGAGCCCTCAAATGGCCAAAGCCAAGATTCGCCAACAAGAGGACAAGAAACATCTGCGACATACTGGTACACACAAGACCACCACCGGTAAAAAATAAGAACCGAATCCATAAGAGACACATGGAATCTAGCACATGGAACCTAGCACCTATAACTGACCACTACCCCTGCGGGTCATGCTCAGTCTGCAAATTAACAAAAGCGACAAAGACTTTACAGCTTACACCCGCCTTCAAATGGACCCTACGACAACATACAAACTGCAACACTACTCACGTAATCTACATGATTACCTGCCCATGCAACCTTAAATACATAGGTATGACCTGTCAGAAAATCAAACAAAGAATCGGAGAACACAAGATCAACATTAAATGCAAAAAAAACACTACAAAAATTAGCACCCACTTCATCAATGTCAAACATACTGCTGAAGAAATGAACTGGGTCATCCTCGAGACACTAAACACAAAGAACAACAATGCAGAACGGATTCTTTTTGAAAAAGAACAACGGTGGGCACACTGTCTTAAGACGTACGAAGTAGGGCTGAACGACAACATACCCTGGCACATCCTTGAACACTGAATAAAAGACGCTACCACAACCTCGAAGGAGAAATAGGGAGGATAAACTAGATTATCAGTCATAACAAACAAATCCTGGGCACACGTATAAAATGTGTATAAATAAGTTAGAAATTAACAAAAGTCCATGGGAAAATCAGTTGAAGTAAAGTTCGCAGAAGAGTCTTGTCTTATTTCTTTAATTCAAACCACGTTGAAAAATGATCAGCAGAAAAAACCAACAACCAGCCAACACGTGTTTCGTCTAGGAGGTTACTCCCACGACTTCTTCAGGGCTGGGAACAATACAAAATCATGATATAAATAGTGACAAAATAGTGACTCTAAAGTGGAGAGAAAAACTCCCCAACAAAGTGACAAAGGTGAAAAAACACCCATCTAACTGTGGAAACCCTATACAATATCATTGCCAATGGCATAATTCCAACAAAAAACAATATAGTGAAACTGTGCTGTTAGAAAAATCTAATAGATAAGAAAAATGTATCATCGATGTGCAAAGTGACACTTGGTGAAATAGCACTAATAACAGTTTAAAAAAGTTCAACCTGAGGGTATCTCGCAAAATTAAATTGTGACAGATGACCAATTTTATTAATAAAATAAAAAGCAAAGCAAAAAGGACTCCTAGAATCAAGAAAAATAATGGCCCAAAGGACCGTGAACGGGAAATGGCGAGCATGGAGCAAGACCAACATCCTAAATTAAAAGTCGGTGCATACATACAGTGAGTCAAGAGGTCCTACCGCATAGCCAATAATAATTAAATTGGCTCAATGGAATATAAGTACAAAAACAACTAAAAATAAATAAAAACTACCTGTAGTTATTGTGAATGGAACAGTGAAATCTGAAAGAATGTGAAAAAGGGATATCAGAAGAAAAATAACTAAGAACAATCTAACAGAACCTGAAAAAATGGTGAATGAATAATGAAATACAGAAACTCACCAAGATGCCGGTGATAATTCCAACCCGGCAGGTCTATACTGTAAATTGAGTAAAGGAATACCTAAGTGTACGGATAATCAAAACTAAGATAAAAAAGAAGGGAAAGAATGTCAGTAAGCCACCTCAATTAGAACAGATAAAGTATTGGTATTTACTCTACGCAATCTAGATAAAACAAACCTTATCTAATCGTATTGAGATCAAAGCATGCCACGAGTAGGACACAGGTATGTATCATGCAGTAAATGATCTAAAAACAAAAAGAGTGGACACTAAGAATACAAAAACATAAAGTGATTAAATCACTTTTTGTCAGCCTGTATTTGAAAATATTATATCATACATTAGGGCTGAAAAGCCCAATATCACTTACTTAATGGGGTGAAATAAAGCGGATACGCCAGGCTTGAGTCCATAAAGTTAAGATTAAAAGCAGATATCAGTAACAAGACACGAGTATGTGTCAACGATCTGTAACAAAATGAAGTATAACTTGAATGTACCAAGGTACAAAATGCTAAAAAGAGCTGAATCAGCTCGAATATCAGAAAATAGAAAGTAGTGTACCAAGCGTGCTGCTGAGAAAACTTACTTCCATTGCTGTAACGAAAAGTGAACCGTGGCTTGCGTCGATGTCCTTCCGGTGTGAGGAAAACACTCACCCGGAAGTGTATTTATATAGGAATTCCTCAAAACAACTAGAGCGTATGCTTGATAGGAAAAAGGGAAGAGGGAACTTTATTGTTCCAATGATCGCGCCACAATGCACAAGGGGAAAATGAATGGATGAAATTTAACAAAACTGAACATCATAACACGAGCACCGCAGTTCGATATACCAATAAAGGCCAATGAATCGAAAGTTAGAAAAAATAGATCAGAAGCGAGAGAATGAAGATACATCGGTAAAAATTAAGAGAGATAACTCGATAAGACGAATTGAAAAGATAAAGCTGTCTTATTACCGGAAACTACATTTGTGTCACAAAAACTACACATTTGAATGCACTCCATAGCGGTCGTGTAGAGAAAAGCTGCAGTGGAACACCGATGTAATGGTAACAGCATAGGAGGGCAAGTCTCCATAGGTAGTAGATAATATATATTCTTAGAGTAATCCCTATAACCGTAATATGAGTGGCATAGACAAAGTAGTGGTGTAGAACAAATCAACTGGAATAACACACAACTACACTCATATTATAGATCATGAGTGATAGCGGTAACACAGAGCATTTAAAGAACCTTATGTAACATACAGAGATCAAGTGATAGCAATGTATGTAATACATAACAATCATAAAATTAGTGAGCTTGTGGCGACTCAAAAGTATTTTTGATTCAGTATTGACATCATATAGGATGGACACTAAACAACATAGCATGTGGTGAGCCATAAGTAGTAATGGTTACATACATTCTTAACAGTCTCTTGAATTTATAACATAAGTACATAACCGCCAGAAGTCATAAATGGGTGGTTAATCTAATGTATCGTTGAATTCTAGCAACCCCATATTCAACCCAATAGTGACTGGTTGGCGACATGCATGTAACACAAAACAATAATGCAGAACAAAAAACAAAGGTGACATCTCTCATTCACAGGCTCAATCACCCAAGAAGTACTGCATCTCATGGTCGCTGTTTAAACCATGTCCCACCGTGTGTAAACGCATAATCCAAGTAGCCTCTGTCCGTCTAAGTTTCAGCTCTCTATTACCTCCACGTAGGCTTGGTTCAATGACTTCAATGCCATAGAAAGTAAAGCTCTTATGCTGACCTTGGGAAGGGCATACTGCAGCATGTAGTGCTACAGGGTATCTGACGTCTTGTTGGTGTAAGGCCCTAATATGTTCACCAATCCTGTCTTTAAGAGATCTAATAGTGCTTCCTATATATTGTTTCATGCAGGCACATTCAATTACATAGATTACATACCTAGTGGTACAGTTAATATTTGATCTGATATTGAAGGTTCTTTTGTCATGACTGGTGAAAGTTTTAGTCCCATGTTTGGCCCATCTACACACTCCACAGTTACCACATTTATAAAATCCCATACTGCGTGGTGTAAGCCATGAGGGAGAGTTGTCAATACGTGGAACTGTGGGACTGAGTCTTGTGCGTAGGGTTCTACCCCGTCTAAAGGTGATCTGCGGACGGGCAGTAATACAATTGTTCAGTGACTCGTCAGATTGTAAAATGCCCCAGTGTTTAGTAAGGCTCCTCCTAAGGGTATGGCTAAGACCATTAAAATCTGTGATTAGGCGTACTTTCTCCCTATCGGTTTGTATTCGCGATTTGGGTTTAAGCGTGTCCTCCCTGTTAATGTGTGTAATTCTGTTCTCTGCTCTTTTGATACTGTGTGTGGGATAACCTCTGTTCTTAAATCTGTGTTTCATATCCGCGATACAGTTTTGAAACTCACACTCCTCACTACAATTCCTTCTTGCTCTTACAAATTCTCCATAAGGTATGGCACTAATTTGGTGTATTGGGTGACAACTATCTGCGTGTAACAATGCATTGCAAGACGTTGCCTTGCGGAAAAGACGACTGTGAAGTCTGTCATTCTTGATATACAATTCCGTGTCTAAAAAGGAAATGCTAGTGGTACTGTGATGCATCGTGAACTTCATCTCATAATCCTTAGAATTGAGGTAGGCATTGAATTGTTCCAATTCTACTTGGGTACCTGACCACATTAAAAGACAGTCATCTATATAGCGACCCCAGAAGACAATAAAATCTATCCACGGTGCACCTCTTGTGCCCCAGATCCAATCTGATTCGAGACATCCCATATAGAGATTGGCAAAGGAAGGAGAAAATTTCGACCCCATGGCTACACCTTTGATTTGTTTAAACCACTTTTTGTCAAATAAAAAGAAATTGTTGTGTAAAATCAGATCCATCATAGTAATTAACATGTTGGTATGTTGCCAAAAAGTCGCAGGCCTGTTGTTTAAAAGTCTTGTGACTGCCTGTAAGCCCAAATCCGGTCTAATACTGGTGTACAATGATACCACATCTAAAGTGGCCAAAATCATGCCAGGTTGCCAATGTACATCAGTAATTATGCTCAGAATATGCTTGGTATCCTGTATATAGGAAGGTAAATTACGTACCATAGGACCCAAGAAAAGATCAACATACTCTGCTAATTTCTCTGTTGGGCCTCCAATGCCGGAGACAATGGGTCTGCCAGGTGGAAAAGGTAGATGTTTATGAATTTTCGGTAAGGTGTACAGCCACGGAAAGGTGGGTCTGAACACTTTCATGTAGGTATACTCGTCTTCATCAAGAAGACCAGTTTTGTGCCACTCTGCTAGGTGTTTATTGATGATATTAGTAAGAGATGCTGTAGGGTTGTATGCTAGTGGTTCATAGCAAGTGTTGTCATTGAGTTGTGTCATGATCTCATGATTATAATCATTACGATTCATGACAACAACATTGCCTCCCTTATCTGCTTCTCTAATCAGAATATCTTTGTCATCACACAATTCCTTCAAGGCTGAACGTTCCCCTTGTCGTAGATTGTCATGAAACTTATGTCTTGTCTTAGGTCTCTTTAAGTCATGTTTGTCGATATCTTCAAGTACACGCTTGTAAAATAGATCAATGGGATTCCCACCAGGAAGGGTGGGTGTCCATTTTGATCTAGATTTCAAGCCACTAACTAAACTGTAATCAGTCTCGATGTTAAGTTCTTCTAGAAGTCTCTCCATTGTGTAGGGTGATTCTTCAAGATCAGTAAGTGATAATAATAGTTTGGTTGCCTGCATATCTTGTATGCTAGGTACATTGAACATATTACCACACGTGATGTTTTTGACATTTTTATTAGGAAGTGGATTACAAGAAAAATGCTTCTTTAGCTTAAGACCTCTAATAAATTTGAAAAGATCTATTTTCAATCTACAGATGTCCCCTGATTCTCGTGGGTTGAAACTCAATCCCTTGCTTAAGAGCGAAACCATATCATGTGTGAGGGTTTTGGATGAGAGATTAACTACCTGCACTTCCACTTCTTTAGTGTTTATTTGTTCTTCCCGTAGCCTGACCTCAATTTCTTTCTGTATTCCTCGTTGTCTCCCTCTTTGGCCTCTGCGACTTTTGTATTTGGGCCTTCCCGTGTACCTTGTAGATTATCAGTCATCTCTGGACTAAACCAAAAACCATCAAAAACACATCCAAATCCAACAGGTAACACCTTAACACTGGACACTAAAGCGCTTGCAGGCCATCCGACAAAAGACCAAAGAAAATAGAATACCAACTCATAAAGTAACACCATTACCTAATAATTCGCCATGAATGTTTGAAACCATGACAACTTTACCCCTTTCTCGTCAATACATGAACACTTGAGCACCAATTTGACACCTTCAAAATAATAACTATTTCAAAGTCCCACACACTCTGTCATAACGAGATTGGCTTAACTCTATTATATTATATAAAAAATTATTTTTAGAAATTACCCCATGAAGAAAAGACAACACCGTAGTCTCTCTACTATGCCTATATGCAAATCGCGTTATTTAGAGCCTCCGCTACCAGCCCACGTCACCGGGGCACGACAGATGGAGATAGCACAAGCAGCGACGTAGAGTTCATGAAGGTATGTCTATCACAGCAAGAGGCCGCGTGTATCTCAATGCGCCCCTTCGTATTTGTCATCCCGCCCTTTATCATTATTATTTTTATCAACAGAAGAAGTGAATCTATTCTGCCCGTCCCCCGAGGGAGCCTACAATGCCCCCTAAAAAGGTAAATAGCGTCAACCTGCAACGCACCCAATACGCACCCAATACGCCCCAATCCAGCACAGAATCCTAGACCGCATTTTACATCTAGCGACTTACATCAACGTGTTTTCAATTTTAACACCGCCCCAACTGGAATCCTTAGCGCTATCGCCGACTATTTAAGCAGCATTTTGTTATTACAAACACCATCACTTACGCATAACCTATCGTACCAGCGCGCTTCCAGCAGCACCACACTCATATGATTTATAGTGAATCAATTTCTTATAAATGACATTCTTATGGCTCCGCCCCACCACAATGAGATCTACACACTCTCGTAGATGACGTTGACACGTCTGAGGCGACACAAGGCTAACATACCAACGATGCCTTAATTAATCATTTCATGGCCTCTTTGCACTGAATGAATTCAATGCACAATAACCTAAATGTTAACTGTGAATCCACAACATTGCTACAAGCCGCATCACTCTCATGACGATGCGAGGCCTACATCCTGTGCCAATCACAGTTTGCTGCATGAGTACTGTTAATCCACCTCTCAGTCCAGTAGAGCACATGAAATGGTGACTGGCACCACCTTCTTAAAATGATTACCTCTCAAATGAATACCTCCACTTACGTTCTCAATTGCTATTAGTTTAAGATTCTAACTAAGATCTTGCCATATGTGTTTCCCATTATTTTCCTCACGTTCTTTTGGAGCTTAGCAGTGTATACATCCAAACTTAGCATCACCATTGACAGTACATGATCACAAGAGGTCAACGTATATTAACTGTGTATATGTCCTGTCTTTATGGTCTTTTTCTTCTCTTTTTTCTAGTTATAGGTACTATTGACCCATAACAAGCCAGTGTACTAATTGACGCACTGAGAAGAAGGGTAAGTGAATAACTTCCCCTCGCGCGTCACACAAACGTGACTGGCAACCTTTTGGTCCAGAAGAAAGCCAAACGGGCATCCAAGGGGCTGAAACATGTCGACCGCTCATGTTTCCTAAACAGGTGCTATAGAATAGTAGCCCTTCTATCCACGCACCACCCTCGTTTTTAGCCTTGCCCCTTCCCTGACAGAATAAATTCAAATCAGAGCGATGGAGGTCATTTTAAACTCACTTCAGCCTCACCCTTATAATTTCTGATCACTACTGCGAATAACCAGTTGGTCATCCTCCAGGTGGAGGCAAGCACGACTAAGATCCTATGATGATGCTGTTCACGTAACAGACTGAAGTGGACAACAAGATATACCGCTCCCTCGCACATCACATGAATGAGGGTTTTTAGAAGGTTAGAACCCCAGACCCTGGTATTAACGGGACAAGTGATCCATTCTCCTTTGATGAATTGGTCCTCATTGGAGGTCAAAGTTTCCTAGTGGCAGTGGAGGAGGTGAAAGCCAGAATGTATATTTACATCAGGGTCAGTGATTGGGTCACTGAAAAAGGCCATCTGGTGTGGTTTGAGGGCTCTCAGAACTGTCAGAGGTATTATGGATGAGGATTTTTGAAGTGGTATAAAAGCTGACGGATGTCAGAGGAAGGAGATGGTGAAAGTATGTCTGCAGTTGGTAGCAAGTTTGAAAATCATCAGACGGGTAGGAGGGCTGGCAGAATTTATATGATGGGCTCCGTGGCTTGGCAGAGGAGCTCTGCGGTTCGGACAAAGGTGGAGGTAACCATAGCATTGGCAGGATGGTCCAAGGTCTATAGAAGGAGATAGAAAAACCAATAGGTTGTGTTATGTAGGTCAGAGTGGTTAGTAGAAGGAGTCTGATGTCTGTGAATAAGGGGTTTAGATGTAATTTTGAAGAAGAATGCAGAGAAGAGGTTGTGATGGAGCTGCAGGAATGAAATGGGTGTGGAAGAAGGTAATTTGAATGGGTACTATGGGTCTGAACTTGATATTGCAGAGATACTGAATTGGACTGTTTGAAAAAGAAATATGGACGGTTTTGGGACAGGAATGTCCCCTGCATGGTATATGGGTGTGTACTCCTGCCTTGAGTGCCTGACTGCTTGTGATACAGGAGTTCTTGCATGTTTTTTGGCACTGTGACCATGCTATTCTAGCATTCACAGAGAGGCCTAGGCATGTCCATTGAACTATGTGGTCAACAACCTGTTTTGTGACCTGGAGGTGTGCATCAAGCGTTCCTTCATAACTGAAATGTGACTACTGTCTATGTCCTGGATTGAACTGCTGGTGGCACCATACTGTATTTTCTAAATTACTTGTTGAGGTCTTCTTTTCTGTGTCAAAGAAGAGTGTGGTCTACTGACCTCACTTGTGTAAATTTCTTCTTCAGTGTGACTCCCAGACCCTTCTGCTAACATTTCATTTGTGTCAAGTGTGTGAATGTGAGGTATACATACAGCAAGACTATAGACGTAAGACACCATGTGTAGTGAAAGTCTGAGTGCTAGGACCAGCGGAATGCATTTTGGAGAGCACCTGCTTTAGCATGGTACATGATGGAGAGTAGAAACAGCTTCTCCAAATAGTGAAAGTGCATTAACTGCATTCCTGTGACTGAAGGTTAGAGACTGAAGTGAGGAGAGCGGATGGAGAAAGAATTTAAATTAATTCATAGAACAGCAAAGGACGGCTGATTAGTTCTCCTGAAGCAATGACATTTGGTAGATAGTAAGGGGAATGGTGGGTCAGCAGGTTCTGTGGTTAAGGGTGAGGTATATTCTCAGCAGGTCCTGTCCTTTTGTCTGTGCCTGATGACTGCTTCAGGAAATTTCATGGCAGGAGGTGCAGCAATCTCACACTTCATTGTGTCCTTGTTTCAGATACTCCTGGTTGGAGCCAGCATCATTGCTGTCTGCTGTGAGAACCATCACTTTGCACAAAGGCTGTCTGAGCTAAAATCAGAAACCTACATTTGAAAAAGAACCATGCCAAACCAGATCTCAAACTTTAGACAGTGGATCTACAACCCATCTGAAAAATGAGTACAGAAGTGGGACTTTTAACTGATGGATCTGTAAGGATGGAGGTAACAAAATGCCCCTGTTTATTTACAGTGTCTTATTTCCTACAATATTTGTAATAAAGTCAAGGAATAAAATATTTCTCTCAGTTACTTCTGTTCTGTGTTTTGATGCCTATATATCTTTCTAATATTTACTGGGAATATTTATTCATATTCCAGTGTCATATAGCTCAATTAGTTGTAGCCAATTCCTTCACTAGTACAGAAGATATTATCAATGAGTAGACCCATATGGCAGCAATTAGAGCCAGTGGTCATCTCTGGTGTGTAGCCTGAACACCCCCACTTAAAAACAACCTCCGTTTATTCCCTTTGTGATTCCTACCTTAGAGATGAAGAGGCAGCGGTCATCTCTGATGTGTTGCCTTAATATTCCCAAGAGCTGCTTCTAATCCTGCCCCTTTATAACACCACTCCTGCCCCTTCTCTGCTACAGTCTTGCAGTTGTTGCTGGAGGTCTCTGTGAAAGGCAATTTACATGTGGAGCACCATGGTCTGCTATGTCGTCCCTTGTGTAGCCCAGATTGAAATAGGGGTTAACTCTCTCTCCCTCTCCAACATGTAGACACTGCCATCTGCCATTTATGGCTTATATCATCAAAGTCAGCAGTGGTGTCTGCTCTTGGTTCCACTATAACACTGCTGTCTACTTCCTGTACCTCCCCCCAATGTTACGTTCACAAAATAAGGCTACTGTCAGGCATGACCTTGTTTGACACTTGTAAGAGGTACCAGCCGACCTCACTTTGCTCAAGTTCCAAGTTCTTCATGGCAATGGAAGAACGTGCTCTGTAGAGTCACATAAGCTGCTGCGTGACAATGCCTGTGTCTGCATGACAGCCAGTCTCCCAGAGGTAAGCGGATATCACCTGAAGTCTACATTTCTTGATGGAGGAGCCGGTGGTCTGCCTAGTAGCTAGAAGCCTGCCTGCCTTCTCAGAGAGGGAAGGCGAGTGCCTGGTCCTGCAGGACGACAGGCTGTTCAGGAGGAGAAGTCCAGCATTTTCCTGGCAAGAGAAACACCCAGAATAAGCTAAGTGCAGGGGTTGGTAACAAAGCCAAGTGTCATCCCGTGTTATGAGGGGTCTTCGAGGTAAGCTGAGCTCTTACCATAGTGAGCTGCGCCAAGACATTCAACTAAAAAGCAACAAATTATGTGCCACTGTCTGATGTTTGAGCTGCAGTGCAAGAGGGGCCTTTGTCACCACAGATGAAGAAACCCTGATCAGCCCTCAGAGGCTACAACTGCTTCAGATTAACATCTGCTGGAGATCCAGACCAGAGGCTGCAGCTGCTGACACCAAACCTTAGTCTGCATCCAATCAGGAAGGCCGCACCTGCGGCAGATGAGATCCCACCATGCAGGCGTGCCATGCTTATCCCCCCTCAGCAGCCAGTGTGCTGAATGAAGTTTCTATCATGGCCCGCATCATTGAAGTCACTGCTGGCTACTCATTAGTCAGTTAATCAATGACTATCCCACTATGCCCCTACTTCATTTGAGGGCTCATAGACATTAGGAGATCCCCAAAATCTGGGAGAGGGTGCCAAAGGGGCTGCAGTGCTTCACTGAGATTTGTAGTTAAGATTACAATCTGTTAACTGAATTCCTACTTCAATAGTGCGTTATTTAATTTTGCTGTGACATTGAAGTACTTTCTTTCTACTAAGTTAAGTTTTGGGTTGGACAATACATTATTATGTTGGTTGACTGTTGAGGTCTGAGCTCTTGCTCTCTGACAGTTTTCTCTCAGAAATGGGACTGATGTATAATATCTTTCAAATGTATACAAGGATGTGTATTTAAATATGAATACATTTTCTGTATAATCATGTAATCTGTGTTGGTCTGATGTGTTTTTGTTTGATATTGCAGTATCAATAATCACAATAAAAGATCAATGTTGGTTTCAGCTCTTTAAGATTATCTCTCTGAGAACTGGTGATGATAAAACTCGATACATGAATATCACCTAAACTACTTTGATAGTTCCAAAGTCACCCCCTCGATTATTCAAGTTGAATATGCAGCACAAATAGGCAAATTCTCTGAGAGCAGTCATTAGAATATCAACTTTTCTATTTAAAGTATTTTCAATGTTTTATTACCTACTATTAACTGTCATAGTAAGGGGAAATTAACTGGGACATGGGGGAACAACTGAGTTATTGTGAGATATGCAAGCACTGTAATTTGTTTCGGACCAGGTTACTTTGCACCACATCACAATCTTTGTATGACTATATTGTGCCTGCGTCATGAACAGGGTATTATTGGTCAGATGGTACCACTTTCAGCTGTTGAAGGCTCTCTGTTTTCTGGCTACATTAAAGGAGCCTGGACTTTTGCATGGTGTAGCTTAATTTATTAATGGAGGCATTTCTCTTGCTGTTCCCACACAGATGATCTTGCATAGCTTAGATTAAAAGATGATGGTATGTATCCACAAGTTTGACTCCATTTAACTTACACTTTTATGCCACACTTCATGCACAACCACACCTTCAAGATTATTGGCACATAATTGGAGCATTCCTCTGAATCTTCCTCGTGATATCTAGTACTTTTCATGTAGGCCAAACTACAAACCCAGAATTTACCAACTAAGCACAACCACCCAGAAAACGGGATGATTCTGAAAATGCTAGTCTATCTCTCTTAAAGCTCTCTGCTTCACGTCATGCTTCAGTACAACCACAAGTTTGATCTAAAATGAATGGAGCACACTACCAACCCTCACGCTTGATACCCAATTTTTAAATCATGGGCCACACAATCACAACCATGGATAATAAAGAGGGTGGAATTTTTGCTGATGATCCAAAAGTACTTTGGGGCTCTATTGTTGGTTGAGTGGGGGGAACCGTGCTCAAGCAAAGGCTATGATCCCTGTCTAGGTGAACCAATAAAATTTGCTAAATTAACCTGTGCCTAACCCTCTGGTAGGTTGGTACAATATCAGTCAGGTTTAACTTAGAGTTAATTTGTAAAGTATTTATGCAGCACACAAACAGTAATAGAGTGAAAACACAACACAAGAACAAACCCAAACCAATTTTGAAAAATAGAGCAAAATGTAATAAATGATTTCACAGCAAAATTTCAAAAACCCAATCAGTGGAACCGGAGATATGTAATTTTAATGACTGAGGTAAAAATAGGGATTAAAAGCACAAAGCACCAACTGTGGTTATCAGGTCGCGCCCAACCAGGAAAAAGTGACAAGTTCGGTCTGACCACGTTGGAGCATGGGCCAGATACAGGGACCAGGTTAGGCCCATTGAGAATTGTACCTTATGTCCTTGATGTGGGGCATTGCGCCATTAAGTGGTGGTTCCGAGGAGTAATGAGTGGCCCTGAGTCGAGTTGTGTCACAATGGCTCGGTTCCGATGAGGAGCACGAGGGCTGCAATATGAATTGCAACCTACTGCTGCAGTTCTGATGGGGACCTCAGCTGGGCTGACAGAGCATCTTTATCCCCACTTCCAATGGTCCAGGACTCGAGAGGCATCACTTGGGGAGTTAGGACACCTAGCAAGCAGAGTCCAGGTGCAGATTTCAAGATGGTTGGAACCTTTTATATCTCTGGTGCTCTGTTCAGGAAGCCAGTCAATGAGCACTTAGAGTCACTTTGGTGGTCCTGGGTTCAAGGTGCAGGTCCAGACTTTTTTACTCTGGCAGAAGGGCAGTAGAACAGTTCTTATTCTGAGTCTATCACAGATCTGAAGAGTGGGTTTGTGGGTCCAATATTTATACCTGGTGCTTACTTTGAAGTGGGAGAATCTTCTGGGGTTTCTGCCTACAGGGGTGCCTGGAATTTCCTGCCTGCCTACCCTGGCCCCAGTCTGTCTGGGGCACAATAGGCTAGTGTGAAGTCCTTTGTGTGTGAGCTAAACCAGTTCTTTTGAAGTGCAAGTATGGTAGGTGACAGCTCCACCCCAATAAAGTCAGAGATCACCCATCCTGCCAACACCTAGACCCTCTATTGTGAAGCTGTCTGTGAGAAATACACAAAGGCCAACTATACCTAATCATTTGACCCAAGAACAGGCTGCAGGCACCAAATGGTAAGGACACAAAAATAGCAACTTTCTAAAAGTGGAATTTTTAGAATTGTGACTTAAAACCAGACTTTACTGTTAAAGATAATTTTAAATTACAATTCCTCAGACACCAAACTTGACTTTCCTACCTGCTCCCAATCACAGGTTAACTCTTATTAAATGTAAAATGGTAACCTAATGCTAACCTATGGGAGAGGTAGTACCCACAGATAGTAAAAATTGAATTTGTGAGTTTTTCACTACCATCACATGTAAAACTTAAAAACACAAGTCCAACTTTTTAATCACAATGCACCCTGCCCTATGGCCTGTTTAGGGCCTATCTTTGGGATGACTTATATGTATTAAAAAAGGAGTTTTAGGCTTGTCAAAAGGGTTATTTTGCCAAGTCAAACTGACAGTTTAAAACTGCTGGCAGGCTGCAATTGCAGGCCTGAGACATGTTTTCAAGGTCTACTTATGTGGGTGGAACAACAAGTTCTGCAGGCCCAAGAGTGGCATTTAATTTACAGGCCTTGGGTATACGGTATACCACTCTACTAGGGACCCATGAGTAAATTAATATATTTGAATCAGTTATAAGCCAATTTTACCATGTTTAGGGAGTGAGCGCAAGTACTTTAGCACTAGTCAGCAGTGGTAAAGTGCACAGAGTCCTTAGGCCAGCAAAAATGATTCCAGAAAAATAGGAGGGGTGAAGGCAAAATGTTTGGAGGTGATCCTGCAGAGAGGGCCAAGTCAAATCTTGCCATAAAGAGTAAAACACACCTGAAGAAGTGCCTCTTCCTTTTGTTGTCCAACTGTTCATGGATTCTGAAGACAAAAATCACTGTCAGGCCAGTATGGACTTGTCAATGTTGGTTTGTTGATTCCAGGCGAGACAGCCCTCTCCATCTGTTCTTTTTACCTCCGAAACGAATAGCAACATAGGAAATGGGGGATAAGTTGGTTTCAATAGAACATGAGGAAACATATGGGCATATTTACAAGGGGATATTCCCACCAGAGCGCCACTTTTAGCGACGTTCTGATGGCGATATGCCCTTCTCCATGTTTACAAAGCGACGTTTAGTCACTTTTTGTGGCTTAACGCTGCCTTGTAAAAAAGGCCCCTTTACACGCATCACTTAGCGTGAAAGGGGCGTGCAATGGGTGTTGTTGTGGGCATCCCACCGCAACACCCATTGCTTTTGATGCTGCCCCAGATTTACAAGGAGGTATAGATCTGACGCTGCGTCAAAAACGAATGCCATGCAAGAGCAAGCATTAGAATGGCGATACAAGGAGAAATACTTTTATTTCTCCTCGTTTTTGCTTTTTTATGTGTGTTGCATTCTGCAGCACACATAGAGCAAAACATAGATCAAATGCCTTTAATGATTGTTTATGTGCAAGAAGGTGTCCCTTCCTGCACGTAAACAATGATTAAATAATGATGATTTGCTACTTCTATGTGTGCTACAGCACGAGACCACAGTTTGGGGATCTGGACAGCCAGTAGCCAATCTCCCCACAGTGGGACAGGTTAAAAGTCTTGTGCCTATGCAATATTAATCTGCTGCTACTAGGACCTAACATTATATAGCCTAGGTAGATGGACTATTAGCCAATCTCACTCAGAATGGATAAAATTTGCGAGTAGCTCAGACATTAGAGCCATGCCAAACAGAAAAGCAAAAGGGCGGAACACGTACAAGATTGTTCAGTTCACCGGGGTAGGGGTGTGAAGATTGGGAATCACAGGTATAGCCAGAATAACTGGGAGGACAAGATGGCATAGCATTTCAATGGCCATGCAGAAGAATTCGCACCCATCAATTTAGTGATTTAAGGAGTGCAATGAAATAATCTCCTTCACTCACTGAACCTCTCTTGACAATTAATTTGAGACTATTTAAAATGTTTCTGTAAGTTTCCCCAATACAGTCTTTGAAAATACAACAAGGACCGCTGCACTGGTGTAGACTTTGAAGAATCATTTCATTGTTGGTCTATGAGACACATAAAGTGGCCAGTTTAAAGTCTGTATGCATCTCTTCTTGCAGATAACATGAGGGGCTTGGACTAAATTGCTGAGCACATTCATGGCTATTCTTCTTGACTCTGTAGTCTCAGTACTAACTGCATGAAATCAGTGCTACACTATTTGCTAAAATTATAAAGCATTTAATGAGAGGATAATCAACACCGACAGGTTTAGAACATCAGTTCATCAACAATATAAAGGAAATTCATGAATGTTGAATCTTAAAAATCACTTATTTTGACACAGGATTACTGTTAGTAATGGGATTCCCGGTGGCTGGGGTATGCACCCAGGCCAAGCAGGAACCACCACTGTAGTCAGGGTAAGCTAGATACACAGTAAGATAACCTGTATTCACCCTCTGGTAGCTTGGAACAGAGCAGTCGGGCTCATCTACAATGGCAATGTGTAAAGTATTTGTGCAACACACACACACACACACACACAGCAACACAATCAATACACCACAAAAAGACTCCACATAGGTTTAGACAAATGGAGAATATTTATCTGAGATAACTAAGACCAAAACATCAAAAATCCAATGAGTAGAAGTGGAGATATGAATTTCTAAAGAATAAACTAAAAATAGTGCTTAGAAGTCACTAGAAGTCAAAAGGTTACTTGAGGTTGCGAGGGACCGGTGCAAATCAAAAGTTCAGGCTGAACGGAATGGACGGCAGGCCAGCTACAGGACCCAATCAGGTCCCACTAAAGAAATACTTCGAATGCAAGTTTGGTCGACGTCGAGAATCTTCTGCGTCGCTGTCTAGCTGCGCAAAGGGGGTGCCGCATCGTCGTCGAGCTCTGTTGAAGTGAATGCATTGCGTCATCATCGAGCCACACAGAGCATTGTCGTTGAGCCGAGCAGGCTGTAGAACTGGTGTCGTAGGAGCAGCCTCTGCTTCGAAGAGCGATGTGACGGAATATCTCATGCAGTCAATGCAATGTGTTGGTTTCGATAAAAACAGCTGCAGAACCCACTTCTGAGGCCTAGAGCTTGAAGGGGGCATCTCAGGCAAGGGTAGGACTCACAGAAAGCAGAGTCCAGGAGAACCAGCAGAATTATAGGAAGCTTTTGTGTCCCTGAGATTTCAGAAAACAGGAGGCAAGCTAGCAAGCCCTTGGAGAACACTTGGAGGGAAGTCCGAGCCAGAGAGCAGCAAGCAGCAGGGCAAAAAGCAGTCCTTGCAGAAAATCAGTCCAGTTGAGGCCTTTAAGCAGTACAGCAGTACTTCTAACAGAGGTTCAGTTCAAGATCCAGAAGTGTCTGAGTTTCGGGAGTCAGAAATCCTGCACTTATATCCAAAAGTGCCTTTGATGTAGGTGGTGACTTCAAAGGAGCTCTCTGAAGTGTACAGGGATCCCTTTCAACCCAGTTCTGTTTGCCAGACTAGCCCTGGGGCGGTAAATCAGTTCTTTCTGTGTGGACAGGACACTACCTATTGCAGTGTAAGTGTCAGCCCCTCCAATTCCTACTTGCCCAGGAAGATCCATCAGAATGCAGATGAATGCAGATGATTGCTCAGAATGCAGACGAGCCTCACCTTCCTGTGTTTGTGGCTGTCTAAAGGGTATACACAAAGTGGAGCTGTCACCCAACCCAGACATGTATTGGAGACAGACTGTGAGGCACAAAGAAAAGTAGGTACAGAAAAATGTACACTTTCTAAAACTGTCATTTCTAAAACAGAAATGTTAAATCCAACTTCACTAGTAAGGAGGATTTGTCATTATCATTCTAAACATATCAAACATGAAAAAGCTATCCCTCTCTGATCAAGAATTACAGCTTAAAAGTATATTAAGAAATTCCCAATGCTTGCCTACGAGAGGGGTGGTCCTCACAGTAGTAAACAATGAAATAAACTGTTTTTCTCTACCAGGACATACAAAACATAAAGGTACATGTTTTACCTTTTTCTTACATAGGACCCTGCCCTTAGGGTTACTTAGGGCTTACCTTAGGGGTGACCTATATGCACTAAAAGGGGAGTTCAAGGCTTGGCAAGTAGTTTTAAATGCCAAGTCAAAGTGGCAGTAAACTGCACACACAGACACTGCAGTGACAGGCCTGAGACAGGTTTGAAAGGTTACTTCTGTGGGTGGCACAATCAGTGCAGCAGCCCACTAGTAGCATTTGAAGTACAGGCCCTGGGTATATGGGATACCACTTTACAAGGGATGTACCCATACAAAAAATACGGCAATCAGGTATACACCAATTGCATAATGTTTAGGGGAGTAGCACATGCACTTTAGCACTGGGTAGCAGTGGTAAAGGGCTCAGAGTCTCAAGGCCAACACAAATGGGAGGCAAAGGGCAAAACAAAATATTGGGGGAAAGATCACCATAAAGATGACATGTCTAACACGTGCCCTCCCTCCCAGCTGAAAGTGGGGAGATCTACCCAACCTCTAGGGAGCTCTAAATCACAAAAGCAGGAAAAACCTGGACAGACCATCAGCATTGGTGTGGTGTACTCCTGGTCTGTGTTCCACCCTGAAGTCCATACCATATAGGGAAATGAACATCCTCAACAATTTTGGATTCTCACCCCTCATTTGCATGTGCCACCTGAGGGGTCTGTGGTCAGTCTGAATCAGGAAGTGAGTGCCAAACATGTATGGGCTCAACTTCTTCAGTGCCCAGACCCCAGCAAAAGCTTCTCTCTCAATAGCACTCCACCTCTGTTCTCTGGGGAGTAACCTCCTGGAGATGAAGGCTGAAGGTTGGTGTAGGCCCTCCTCACTAAGTTGGGATTGTACTATCCCTATGCCTTGCTCTGAGGCATCTGTCTGAATGATAAACTCCTGGGAGAAATCAGGGTCCTTGGGCACAGGAGCGGTGCACAGAGAATCAAATGCAGTTTGGCATGCCTCTGTCTAAATTGCATTTCTATGCTGCTTCTTGGAAGTCAGCTCAGTCAAGGGGGCAACAATGGTGCCATATACCTTGACAAACCTCCTAAAGTACCCGGTAAGGCCCAAAAAGGCTTTGACCTCAGTCTGGGTTTTGGGGGGCAGCCAGGCCATGATGGTTTCTATCTTGGCCTGAAGGGGTTTCACCTTCCCCATGCACACCAAGTGTCCCAAGTGAACCACAGACCCTGCCCTCTCTGGCACTTACTTGCCTTGATAGTCAGGCCTGACTGTTGCAGGGCCTGAAGAACTACCTGGAGGTGGAAAAGGTGGTCCTTCCAGTTGCTACTGAAGGCAGCTATGTCATCCAGCTATTCAGCAGAGAAGGCCTCCATATAAGCAAGTACCTGGTTCACCAGTCTCTGGAAGGCGGCAGGAGCATTCTTGAATCCGAAGGGGATCACTCTGAACTAGTAGGGGCCCTCGGAGTGAAGAAGGTTGACCTTTAATTTGCTCCCTCTGTTAGGGCAACTTGCCAGTACCCTGATGTAAGATCAAAGGTACTTAAGTACTGGGCAGTTCCTAACGTGTCAATGAGCTCGTCCATCTTGGGGATGAGATAAGCATCAGTCTTTGTCACGGAATTTAGCCCTCTATAATCCACACAAAAACTCAGTTCAGGTGTGGTGCCCGCTGGGGCAGCTTTTGGTACCAGAACCACAGGACTGGACAAGGGGCTACTGGAGGGTTCTGTCACCCCCAATTCCAGCATTTTGGACACTTCAGCCTTAATGCTGGACCTCACCTTAGCTGACAACCTGTAAGATTTATTTTTAACATGGAGGTTATCCCCTGTGTCCACATCACGGGTGCACAGGTGGGTAGTCCCAGGGATATGGGAGAACATAGAAGAGTATTGCCCCAACATTTGGTGACAGTCTCTCTGTTGTTCAGTAGTTAGAATGGGGGAAAGGATTACTCCTTCCACAGACCTATCCTTCTCCTTGGAGTCCAAGAGGTCAGGGAGAGGTTCACTCTCCTCTTCCTCTTCTCCATCAGTTACCAACAGCATGGTGAGGTCAGACCACTCAAAGTGTGGTTTGAGGCGATTTATATTCAGCACCCTCTGGGGTTGCGTAAGGGTCTTGAGGTCCACCAGGTATGTGGCCTCACTCTTTCTTTCAATCATCTCATATGGGCAATTCCAGCAGTCCTGGAGGGCCTTGGGCTCTACCGGCTCCATCACCCACACTTTTTGACCAGGTTGAAATTCTACAGTGGTAGAATTTTTGTCATACCACTCCTTCATGACTTCGTGGCTGGCTTCAAGGTTACTGGAAGTTTGCTTCGATAACTTAGCCATCTGACTTCTGAAGGCCCCCATGTAGCTCACTACATCCTGGGGTACCTTCCTGGGAGCTTTCTCCCACCTTTCTTTCACCAGACTCAGAGGTCCTCTGACTGGGTGCCCATACAACAGTTCAAAAGGGCTGAAATCCACTCCTGTCCGTGGCACCTCACGGTAAGCAAACAACAGGCATGGTAAGAGGATATCCTACTTTTTCCTCAGGGCCTCAGACAGGCCTCTGATCATGCCTTTCAGGGTCTTGTTGAACCTCTCAACAAGCCCATATGTTTGGGAATGGTAAGGGGTAGAGAGCCTGTACGTTACCTGGCACTCTTACCACATCGACTGCATATAAGCAGACATGAAGTTTGTGCCCCTGTCAGACACAACTTCCTTGGGGAAACCCACTCGGGTAAAAATCCCCATCAGGGCCATTGCCACTTTGGATGTAGTAGTAGTCCTCCGAGGGATTGCCTTTGGGTACCGAGTGGCATGATTCATCAAGAACCAGTATGAACCTGTTGTCTGATGCAGTCTAGGGGTTCAATAGGCCCTACAATGTGTCAATGCCCACCATCTTCAAAGGGGTGCTAATGACAGGCAATGGGTGAAGGGGGGCTTTCAGCCTCTGCCCTGTCTTCCCACCAACCTGGCAGGTCACACACGTCCTACAGAGTCCATCTGAGGAATTCTTGATCCTAGGCCAATAGAGGTGGGGTACAAACCTTGCAAAGGTCTTGTCTTGGCCTAGGTGTACTGATGGCAAAATTGTGAGCCAGCCCCAGTAGGAAGGCCCTGTAGCATAGGGGGATCACCAGGGCCCTTGATGTCCCATGCCCAGGAACCTTAGGCTCACTGTACAGGAGGTTGTCCTCCCAGTAAATGTGGTGACTTCCAGAGGCATCATCTTCTGCGTGAGCTTCAGCCTGTTGCTTCATGCCCACAAGCATTGAGCACTTTCTCTGTGCCTTACAGAACTCCTCGTTGGTGGGTCCTACTTCCACATGCTAGCCAGCAAGCTCAGGCGGGTCACCAAGGGAAGCAATGTCCTCCTCAGTGGACTCCGGGGTGGCAACTGCAGGTGCCCCATCCATCTCACTGGGGGTACATTCAGGGGCTGGAATACCACACCCTCTGCCTTTCTTCTTCTTAGCAGCAGGCTAGGTCATTGTTCCAAGCTCCAGCACTTCTTGACTCCTTTCCAGAGCAGCCATAGACCATGTCGTGGCACAGATCCACTCAGGTAACCCTAACATCTCCACATGGGCCTTGAGCTCCACTTCCTTCCAGTTACTGTGTTCCAGGTCATAATCTAACAAACAGTCAACAGGCATGGCAGGGCTCACTGCAACTTTCAAAAGACCTGAGCCCCCCATCACACAAATGGAATGGAACCAGGGCCACAGAATAGTGACCCTCTCTGTTGTCAGCCACCACATCCTGGTGGAATGCATTGAAAATTACCTGCTCTGGAAAAACCAGCTAGCTTTTTTCCATAGTCATACCAGCTCTTGTATCCCTCAGACCCTCCACACCTTGCCTATTGATGGTGACCCATTGCCTATACTTTGTATTGTATGAGGGCACATGGATCTTAGGAACCATCTCTGTTTTTGTATTTCGTAACTTTTTTTGTCCTCATATCACCATAGCATCTGCAAGACTCAGGCCTTTTTACACTTAATGCTGCATTCACATTAGGCCCAACTGCACCAAGACTCCCAGCCTGTCACCCAGAGCAGCACCTTGGTGTAATCATAGGACCTCTCATGCTATCAATTCGGTGCCCATGAATCCACTCCACCTGGTAAAATCGGCTCATACCTTATTCGCCCCATCAGGCTTACCCTCAATATCAAGACAGCAAGTTTGATGCTCGCTTTGAGCCAGTCATTTGCGCATGGGGAGATGGATCAATCCAGCGTTTACAGATCTCTCGCCTGGCTAAGAGCACCAGATAAAACAAGAGGCCCCTCTGGGGTCTACTTGGAGATACCATGAGGCTATATCCACCCCCATTAAAATGGACACAAGACGTAACATGATATTTACAGCCAAAATGTCCTTTACAGTTCTCTTAGAAACCATCTCACTGTCACCCAGGGACACTAGGGTAACCCCTGTAAACTCGCTGCATTAACTGGGACACACTCCTCCCCCAGCACTATACTAGTCACCCCTGGAATATTTCCTCCAGTGGGAGGTGGTACTCTTTTTGGGCATTTGGATCCCTTTTATAGTGTCCATACTCTTTGCACTCATAACACTTGATGGGGTGCAGACCTTTGTCAGGGTAAGTTTTCTTCTGATAGCCAGATTGGGAATGTGAAACACACCCTTTCCCCTATGAGTTGTTTTGGGGCCTTTAAAGAACTCAGGGGCATATTAGCAAGACCCACGTTAAAATTATCGCCGTTTTAGCGGCAGGAAACTGCTGCTAAAACGGAGATAATGGGCTTGCTAATATGCGTTATGGAATTCCAATAGAAGCCCAGGTTAGATGTCCTGCACATCTAACATGGGCTTCTATTGGAATTCCATAACGCATATTAGCAAGCCCATTAACGCCGTTTTAGCGGCAGTTTCCTGCCGCTAAAACGGCGATAATTTTAACGTGGGTCTTGCTAATATGCCCCTCAGTCTTTTTATCACCCCCCCCTTCTTCTGGTTGGGACCCTGACCACCCCTTTATGAGTCCCCCTAGGTACATTTGGACACTCTGGTGCTGACCTAGAGGTTCGGCTCCTCAGCAACCTTCCTGGCATCAGTAAGCTTGCTATCAACCATGTGTTGGCGCAGCTTTGGAAAAAAGTATTAAGAAGGTGCTCCTTCAAAAACAAGTTGTTCAACCCTTCATAATCATTAACTTTGCTGCCCTACACCCTGCCCTTCAGTGCCTTACCAGTATAATGCAGAAAATCCACCCATGTTTGTGTAGAGAGTCTGTGACTAGCCCTGAACCATTGCCTGTACTTCTCAGGTGTCAACCCAAACCTCCTAACTAAAAGTCTTCATGGCAGTGTAGTTAGTCTGATCCCCCACCTCTCATGTAAGGAGTGTATGCCTCCCACATGTGTTTAAGAGTTTGCCCTCAGATACAACATCACACAATAGATATCACACTAATTTAAAGAATTTCCATCCAGCACTATGTCTTTGAAAATTAATGTTTAATATTACAGATGTGAAAAAAGATCATGTCAATCTGTGTTGTGTAAAAATGTAACTTGATGTGTATTGACCTCTCTAAAAGGGACAATGTTCAAGATAAACGATTATTTTCCGGAAATCCAGAATGTGAGGTTTGTGGTGTATTATATGGTATGGTTGTGCGACTTTACTGTATAATACACTTGTAAAACTGTCCATGAGTATTGTAATATTTGCTCTGTCATGATGGAGCTTGAGCCTATTCACATGTATCACCCAGTGAGGGTGTCTGGGGGGTCCTTAAGTTCAGCAGATATGTGACTTCACTCTTCTTTTCCAAGATAGGGTAAGGCCCACTTGTCTTGGAGGGCCCTAGGGGCCACACTCCTTAAGACCCACAACAGTTTCCCAGGTTAATACTCAACTATGGAGGATGTCTGGTCACACCAGTGCTTGACAAGCTCATGGCTGGCCTCCAAGTTTCTGTTTACATTCTTCATGCACTCAGTCATTCTGGAGCGAAGGCCTAGCACAAAGTCCAAGATACTTTGTTTGGGTTTTTTGAGAGGACTCTTTCAACCTTCTTTCAAAAAACTCAAGGGACCTCTTACAGGGCACCCAAAGGGTTAGCTCGAAAGGGCTGAAACTTACTCCATTTTGAGAAACCTCTCTGTATGTAAACAGTAGGTATGGTAGGGGAACATCCCTTCTGAGTTTCTCAGGTAAACCCATAATCATGCCCTTCATACTCTTATTAAATCTTTCCACATTACCATTTCCTTGGGGATAGTAAGGGGTAGCAAACTCATACAGCACTCATCCCACATGGTTCAGATAGGCAGACATGAAATTTGTGCTCCTATCTGAAATGACCTCCTTAGGGAACCCAACCCTGGTGAAGATGACAGGTAGGGTTATAGCTAATGCAGCAGCAGTAACTGTTCTAAGGGGAATAGCTTCAGGGTATCGGGTGGCATGCTCCACCACCACCAAGATTAACATTTTGCCAGAAGCAGTAGATGGGCCAAGTGGACCAACAAAGTCAATCCCCACCCTCTCAAGCAGTGGCATAAGAGGAGCCTTTGGTTTGCCACCTCTCTTGCCACTGGCTTGACAGGTGACACAGGAGCTACAAAACCCCTTTACCTTTTCTGAACTTTTAGGGCCAGTAGAAGTGAATGAGAAGCCTTTTCCAGGTCTTGATCTGCCCTAGATGCCCATCTAATGAGATGTCATTGGCCAAATTAAGGAGAAATTCTCTGTACTATTGGGGTTCTGCCAATCTCCTGGTTGCTCCTGGTTTGGAGTCTTTTGTCTCACTGTACATGATTACCTCCTCCTAGTACACCCTATGCCTATGTGTTTCAGTGGCATCTTCTTCCTCCTGCTTAACAGCCAGCTGCCTCAGGACCTCAAGATTGGGACATGTCTTTTGTCCCTGACTCAAGTCCTCTCTGGAGTATCTACCTGCTCCTTGGAGTTCCACCAGGTCAGGCAAATCTCTCTAAGAAGCAGCCTCCTGTTCAGACACAAGACCGTTCCCCCTAGGGTTAGGCTGCTTCTGGGCCTGTGAACTTTGGAAAGTGGTCTTGCCAGACATCCTGGCCTTCCTCTTGCAAGTAGGACCTTGGGCCATTTTTCAAGGCTTGAAGGTCCCTTGACTTTCCCTTAGGGCTTTCTGTACTCTAATGGAGACACATGCCCACTCAGGGAGACCCAGCATTGCTGCATAAGTCTTTCCCTCCATCTCTGCGCAGGCCGATGTTTCAAGGTCATTGCCCAGCAGACACTCCACTGGGGTGGAAAGGGACACAGCTACTTTTTTAGGGCCAGTAACCTCTCCCCACTCAAAGGCTACCGTAGATATGGGATGAGACTTTTTAACATTGTCAGAGTTAACTATCTGGTGCCCCTCATCAGGTATGATCTGCCCTGGGGAAAATCACTTCAGTTATTACCATGATGATCCTGGCAATTGCATCCATCAGGGCCTGTACTTCAACCCCATTGATTCTTGGTCACTGTCTGTATTTCACTATACTCGTAGGCCAGTGGGCCAATGGTTCAATTTCCTCCCCACCCATGGAGTCTAAAGTGGCTTTGGTGTATCCCTTGCAATGCCCAGAGGCAACCTCTACCCCATCCCTACACATGCAATGCCTTTGGGATGGTCACCAGTGGGTGACATCTTGGTGCACACAGTAGTTCCCCTTTTGTGCCTTGGCTGTTTACAGTCATAGCACACTCCAGCCTTTGAAGGGTCAACATTCTTACTCAGGTACCCCATTCCCTTTGAATGTGATGTGGCTCTGTGCTCCCCACTAGGGCCTCTTTTGGGGACTCTTTAGGAGTATCTGAATTTTTATGTTTGGCCCCATCTCTACCCTGATGGAGGGCCTGTCCTCCTTTCCTGTGATCACCACATGTTGTGTAGTTCCTAGGATCCCCCAGGACCTGCACGTTTTGGATGGCCTAAACCGAGGGCTTGGTGTGCAGACAGACTCTGGACACCCCCACAAGATGAGTCAGCCATTAGACCAGCTAGCTCTACGGTGCCACTACCACCACCCTGTATTCTATAGCGGTGTAGGTAGTTTCTGGCATCCACTGAACATGACAGCCCTGATTCCTCAGGTATCGTGGAAAACAATACAGTATCTTTCGCTCAGTCACTCGTGCTTACTTTTCTCAGAATACACATAGAATGACGGTTGGAACGGTTTCAATAATTATTTATTGGTCAAGCGTCAGTCTAGTATGAAACATATTCGCTCTGACAATCAAAAGACAGGAGCAGACAAATGTGATCGCTAGCACCAATATCGTAAATAGTAAATACATTTCTGCCATAGTGCTAATAAGATGAATATAAACAGATGATATAAAACAATAGCATTGGCGTACTCCTACGATGCGTAGCCTACCTAATTGTACCTAGCCTAGATATGTAGGTGAAGCATGTGTATATAAATGTCAGGATAGATCCTAATGGATAAACAAAGGAGAGAGCGAGGATTGTATGGGGGTACGTCCCTATCCCCAAAAATAAACTATAAACAAACAGCGTGGACGGACCTGCTTATGAGAGAAGGGAAAAAAAGGGGGGGGGGAGAGGCCGACTTTCTTGTAATCAGATTTACAGAGGTGCCTGAAAACCATTAGGTTTTTTAAAAGACCCCTCACCCACCAACCTAGTTGGTGGCATGCTTCATCATTGGGGTCCCAACCGGGTAGCAAAGTGCCACCCGGTTGTGCTGCAACGCCTGATTACAGCGGAGCTGGTGTCGTGCAATATGTGAGGGAAGTGGTGCAAGTTAAAATTATCTCTGGGAATCCTTGCCAAATGTTTTATTGGTAGCGGCCCAGGATAAGGTTAAAAACGAAAGATAAGGCAACGTTGGAGAAAAATGCTCCTTGTTGTCACTTTGGTAGGTCTACATGTTTCAGCCCCTTTAAAAAGGTGAAGGGCTTTCGTCAGGACCGAGTGACTGGAGTGGATGTGGCAAAATTACGCCACGTGTAAGGTGATATAGCAACACACTCGCTAAGGTGTGTTGTAGTGTGGGTGGTGTCAGTATACTTACGGACCCACTGATAAAAAACCTGTAGGGAAGAAGGAAGACAAAAAGACAAAACACATAGAACATAAATGCAACATAAAATGCAATCTTTTTCGCAATATTCATGTGCCACTGTGAATGTCTCTGATAAGTATGCACAGGCGTGAGTCGGTCAATGATATGGACCGGATGATAACCGGTCCTGCATGCCGTTCCGGTATACTGTGCTCCCTTATTGTGCTGGAGTAACTGGGTATGGCGTTTTTATGGCATGCTCCTACATATATTTAATGCTATAAAGGTAAAAGGGCCCGTATGTCCCTGTGAGTGCCATTGGTGCTGTTTAGCCTTATCGTTAAAAGTTATAGGCAAAGGTGAGTGGTGTTGGCGCAGACCTAGACGATTAGTGGTCATGCGTGAACTACGTCAGATTCAGCGTTAGAATTAGGGAGTAGATTGCTTATATGAAATAGACAACATAGTTACACTGGCTACATGTTGCTAGTAGCTTTTATCAGGACCCGGGAGGGGCGCCCATCTGTAGGCACACTCTGAGGGCGAGAAATGGGAAGGAGCGTTAGCAGAAGATGACTCGAAGAGTCTTGGTAATTGACGGGAAAGCTCTGCATGTAGTAATTCCTGAGCGTGCTGTATCTAAAAAGTTAAAATCGGTAAAACCTTACTTCGTCAAGATAGAGCACCCGCCTTTGGCACCTATTCCGGTCTCCTCACGGTCCTCGGTGTTAATGGACCCATCCGGAAGCCAGGTTGAAATACCGGTGTCGGCCGGTTTCAGGAAGCGTGTCATCGCGTATACGGGTGGCACTCGGCTACCCGGTTGGGACCCCAATGATGAAGCATGCCACCAACTAGGTTGGTGGGTGAGGGGTCTTTTAAAAAACCTAATGTTTTTCAGGCACCTCTGTAAATCTGATTACAAGAAAGTCGGCCTCCCCCCCCCCTTTTTTTCCCTTCTCTCATAAGCAGGTCCGTCCACGCTGTTTGTTTATAGATCCTAATGGAGCCAAGTAACCCCTGGGGAAGTGCTAACCCCTCACCTAATGCTTCTGAATGAAGGACTCCGCCTCTGCACTGAGGATGGCATCCCGCAAGGAATGTCAGGTCTCTGCCTGGCGAAGGATCAGCCTGCAGAGTCTCGGTCCAGACTGGAAGGAATTCTCCTCTCTTTCTGTAAGGGGGATTGAGGATCCTTTATACTAAAGTTGTCACACCAGGGTTTCTTCTAGAATCAATATGTTTTGAAAACATTCGCTAATCCTCTGCTAATCCTTTTCTAAACAAACATGATCATGCACAGCTGGCTGCTGGCCATGAATGAAAAAAGTGGTGACCCTTATACAGAATAAATCTGCCGTGCCTGGGGACATGGTTATGTACGTCAGGTACAGGGATTAAGATAGGGTACCAAGAGCCTGATGTCGGAGAGACAGAAGTAAGCTACTAGGTAAAAGGTCACCTGTGTTAGGACCATTATGTCATGTGGATGGGACAAAATGTATGTAATTGGTATGTACATGATGGGACTATCCTAAAGGACATGACACCCCCTCCTCATCAAAAGGTCAATAAGGTCAGCTAGGTAATGATAACAAAATGATAAAAAAAGGCATAAAATCATGTATATTAAAGCCTACTAAAAAAGCACTTAAAAAGTCTTTAAAATTTGCATAAAAGCAAGGTCAATATCGAAAGCATTCTTCCCTAGAAAAGCATTCGTAAAAGGTCCTCTATATGTTTGAATATATCGTCAATGTTTTTCTGAGCACCTTGAAAGCCACTATGTTCAGATAGAGCAGAGAAGAAAAAACAAAGTCAGTTCGACCTTCAATTTGGTACTTGTTTAAAAATTGTCCAAACGGTTCCCAGCACAGGAGAGGCCAGATTTTTTAAGAATCCTGCGCTGAAGACTCAACATCACTGAACATGTCATCCTCAGGAGGCATTCCTTTTACTACCTCCAGTATGATATCAAGTGAGCAGAGGTGGTCATCACTGATTCCCACGGCAGCCGTCGGGAAAGAATTAGATGCCTGTGTGCCTGAGACTGATGCCTGCACATCCTGTGGTAAAGCCGATCTCCGTTCGAACAGGAGCTGAAGCGTCCCGTGGAGGCTCTAGGAACGCCTTCATCAACATGAGAAAATGCTATAAACAACTGTGCACATGGGCCCGTAAAGGCGCCAGGAGCATGTCTATGTCCAGCGGCGCAACCAATGGAAGTGCTCAGAGGCCCTGTTGCGGGGATTCTGAACATATACAGAACTATGTGCAGGAAAACAGGACCTCGGTGTATGGTGGTGTACCAACCATCCACTTTAGTGCACAAAATCCCAATCCGACTAGCTATAGTGTCTCATTCATTCTCATACTACAGCGAAGCTACCAATGATTAGACATCGCAGAACACGGACTCTTTCAGGAATCGCGGGAGCAAGAACACTCTTTCATTACTCACTCATACTTGTCCACAACGTGCGTATTAAGAGACACAGTATAGTTTAAAATGTTTATTTCAACTAACGTGCTCTAAGACATAGTACACGTGCCAGTACTAGCAGCATAATGCATAAAGACAAAATAGTAAGCATCGTTACAATTCCATAGAATACAAACGGGGACAGCATTTTATAAAGACATTGGATAAAGGACTATAATGCCTTGCCACCCTCCCCATGCTAGTAACTAGTTTATTATAAAAATAGAAGACCTCTGGGCTTTGTCAGGGGAACCCCCATACCTCAAGAACTAGATGCAAGGTTTACATCATCGGACAAGCACAGCTCTTCTCCCTGGAAAGGTTTTTCTCCAAGTGCCTCTAACAAGTATATTGCAATATTAAAAGCACTCGAATTTCAGCAGTGCAGCTGTGCTTCGTGTTATGTCTAAGTGCGTGGGGCTGACCAGAACAGAATAACAAGGGACGTTGTTTTTCGACCTTGTACATCGTGTGCAGATGAAAACCACAGAGAACAGCAGAAAATGTGAAAGGCAGAAATGTAGACAGTTCTCATGAACATAGGCACAAGCAGAGTCTGGAAAAACAAAGTCACGAAGTAACGTGCGCAAAAGAGGCATCATGGCAGCTAGGCCTAAGCTAACTTAGCAATGTCGACAATGAGGCCACAATCCACACTACACCCTCCCCTGGTCAGTCCATAGGTCAAGACATAGGACGAAAACAGAGTTCAAATAGATGGAGCAGAATGCAAACGTCTATAGGTGGGAAAAATGTTTTGGAAAAAATGGGAAAAAAAATTCTAAACAGGGCCAGAAAAAAGGTCACTCAAAGAGAATTAAAAAAATCCAGATATGCAGTTTATTGAGAGCCAACACAACTAATCCATCACAGTGTATGCGCAGAAGACTGCAACACCTTCCAAAAAGACATCATTGTCATCGTTTGAAAAAAGAGATGCCATCCAGTTCAACAAATCAAAACTGCATTCATATTCCTCATAATAGGTAGCAGCGATCAGCATTGCGGGACAACTTGCGTGATATTCAATATAACTTTGTTGTAGGAGATTCTGAGCAGCCGCACAGATATCCCATTGTGCCAAGACTCCAAGTGCAGCCGCATGCGCCATTAATCCATCACCGGAACATTCCTGTTCATGGGCCATTAAGGGGCCCATCAACTGGTCGAAATCCGGGTCCGAACAAGAGGTATTGGAGAGGCAAACATCCAAGGACCATGAGAACGGACATCGCAAACAGGACAGCACAGGTTGCACGCAAGTGAAATACGCAAAGCGAAAAGATAATCCATAAGCCACGCTGAGTGTTGCCAGTGGCAGTGTACCGAAGCTTTCATGCATACAGTCACGGAGCATCCGCAGTCGCCCTGGGCTGTGTAGGCCCAAAAGAGGTGCAGCCATTGCGCAGCAGGCAAAGCAAAAGCAATATTCCAGCAGCTAAGACTAGGATCAATGGGAAGCCACCAAAGACGCTGGAAAAAATGGAATGAATAAAAGCCGGTATTACACCAAATATTGTCTGAAAGGACGTCAGAAGGCCAGAGCCCACAACTTTAAAAAAGTGTACAAGGCCGTTGGTATTAGATGCATTAAATATACGGTGAATCAGTTCACCAAAATGTTGGGGGAGGTTAGTATTTAAAAGGGCCTGTATTTCACTGTGGGCGCTGGCCACCTGGAGGATGAAGGTCTCCCGTGCGGAAGTTAGCATAACCTCCTGGTTTAATAATAGTGCCTTTATTCTGCTCAATTTATTGAAATCTGCCTTCAAAGTCGGTATGTAAGGCCAAATGGAACTGTCTAACTTCCCACGCGGGGGTGGAAAAAGCACATTTTTGCAGCATACTACGCGTTGCGAAACTGTTACAATGTAGGGTATGCCAGCTTGCAACCCACAGCAATCTTGATTATTCAGAAGCAGATAGCTACCGTTAGCAAGCATAGTGAAAGTAGGTGATATAGCTGGAACAGGAATACCCTTTAAAGCACATGCAAGATTCGGGGCAGAAACATTACAAGCCAGGTGCAATTTAATGTTTTTACAAACAAGGGAATTAACTACTGTAGAATCGCAAGACTCCCCTGTAAGGTACACCTCTTTGTCATCCCTAAGGCATCTGTATGTGAAAGGCAAGGACCACACTTCATGCAGAAAGGTACTGCCCAAAGGCTCAAAACGGCCTATCGGGTAATGTTTCATGCAGGAACTGAATTCAAACAAAGAGAAAGGCAAAGAGATAACCCCGTGTATGAGCCAAACTGCAGAGTCATTTTCCGCCACAGAGAAAGGTAAAGGATCTATTTTTTCGATATGTAGAAGAGTGTATGTTGCATCTTTCATGCACATGAACTGCTGTTTCTCAGTCAAATTAAATGGCAAAAACAATGCAGAAGCGTTTAAGTAATCCCATGGTACCTTCCCCATTTTCAGAGTTTGCAAAGTCCATGCAAACTGCATCACTGAACGCAATTGATTCTGACCATGATATAACACAGACACTTCATCTTGTACAATATCAACAACAGAAGAAACAATATTATCTAATGTGTAAATGCGGGAATATAGCGTGTTAATACTATTGTCAACAACAGCAAGTACTTTTTCTAGATTTGCTTGGTCTATTTCCCGTAAACGGGAAGCAGCTTCTATTTGTGAAAGCTTCCAGATTTCATTGTAAGTCGCTTAAATGAATCTTTTTGGTCTCGGACCTCTAGGTCCCAGAACAAAGTCGGCCAGATCGATGTTACTGGATAACAGGGATAAATGTTGTTTCACGGACTCTAGTGTAGAGTGCTGCAGCCACTGTTTACATAATTTACCAACTGAATATGTTGTAACCGAACGTGAGTTAGAAAAACGTGCATCAGGTCTATCCTGTTTGTAACACGGAGCAGAGTTATGAAAACGCAGTTGGCAGGCATTAGAAGTTATCGGCCACACCAACCATTCTGAGGGATCTAATGCAGAGACATTAAATGAATTATTTTGAAACAAAGCTTGCAACTCATCAAGGGAATAATTTAAATGCAAGCTCCAGTTAGGCAATGAAGACAGCGTAGGAATGGCAGGTGCATTCAAATGTTTGGAAGTCGCCAAACCAAAACAAGTTGTTTGGTATATAGTATTATTTAAAAATAAAATTTGGGTCGGGATAAGGCAAGCGCGATATAAGGCCTCAGTACCACGTACCTGCCAGTATTTAGTGCCCCAAATAGATTTCAAATCAATGGTGGCTCTCAAGTGCTCATAGCCACCGACAGCTAATGCGTCCATAAAGGAACTGGAATACAGTAATTTGGTGTGGGTTAACATCACCTTTGGATTGGAAGAAATGTTTAATTTAAAATAATAGGACCCTGGGTTTGACCTATCAAAGTCTGTAAAATAAGTAAACTTATTTATCAGAGTTTGGGAGCTCCCTTGCCGAGGGGTGGGGCAATGTTCCCACTGGGTATAATTAAAACTATCTCAAAGTGTACTAGATTTATGCAGGAAATGGTTACCATAATGTTGGTAACAATACAAATCGGCATAATTAGCAGAATTTAAATACAAATCCTCAGCATTAAAGGCAGCATAATATTTCAAATTGGAAAACAAGGATTGAATTGTATGAACATCCCAATCATCTGAACGTATGTTTCTTTTTACCACATAACCCATGGAAATACGAAGTACATTTGGTACATTGATAATTTCTGTTGGTCCATGAATTTGGAAATTCACTGCATCCCATACGATGCCATCTGCGACTGGAAAGGCGGAAATGTTCACAAATGTCTGGTCATGCTTCATGATATGTGAAGAAGAGTGCGGAGCCAAAGTTCCAGCAATAGAGTTCACCGCAGAGCGCTCTGGCAAGTAGTGACCATTGATGAGTAAGAAAAAAACTGTCACAAAGCCAATGGACATGAACAGGAAAATCAGGAATAGCACCAACCAGATGTATGTCCATGGAGGGACCAAAAAATTGTCTCTAAACCAGGATACAAAAACACTGAATTTGGTTGGGACAAATGATGAAGTGGAAGTCGAGTCAAAAGAAAAGCGGGACTGGTTCAGTGGTGTTGTAGGCAAACCAGTCAATGACTCGCTTGTGGGATAAGCATACTCAGTTTCCTCATTGCAGGAGGAAGCTGGTGGGACGAGCAGGCGATCTGGTAGAGAGACCATCCCAATGGCAACATCGTTGCAAGTGGTGACCGGAGGGCCACCAGCAGGATTCCTTGAAATTGCTGGACATGATACAGCAGGTGTTACACTATTCAGAATTGGCCAGATGTTGTAGCTTGACATTGTTCACTGAGATGTATCTGTTGTCTTTGCGACCAGGAAGCGGTGGTAATATGACTGTACGAGTACCCTTCAAGCCAAGGACTGGAACCGGTGCACGATAAGAGGGGCCAAATTCTTTTTTGTTCTCCACCTTCTCTCGGACCATATCTCCAATCTTCGGAAGCCAGCCGGCAACCGGAATCTGCAGCGCAGCGTCAGTGGCAGAGGGTAAGTGTTCAGTTGCAAGTTTGTCACGGGTCTCTTGTAAGTTCTGTAACATAGTAGAATGCTTTTCTACGTCAAAGGCTGCGGCAGCCGCCCCCATGTCTAGACCATCAAGGTCTGGTACAAACATCTGTATGCCAAAGATCATTTCGTATAGGGTCCGCCCACCCAGAGATCTTCTAGGGAGATTATTAAGTGCACGTGGCACGCCATACAAGTGGGCCAGCCAGTTCCTGCCAGTACCTAAGACTCTAGCAGTCAAGGATTGCTTTAAGTCACGGTTCATTCGCTGAACAATTGAGTTGCCCTCAGGCCTGTATGGAGATGAAAATTGCACCAGCACCCCCAAAGACCTCATCGCATCCTTGTACGCCTTAGAGGCGAACGCCGGACCTTGGTCGGAATGGAAGGTGCCACAGGCAAAAATTCCCACAAAGACACGCAAATCCCTGATGACATTTTGAGCGTCAGCACTGTGTTGTGGCCAAACCCAGATGAAACGTGTGCACGAATCAACTGCAACTAAGATGTATTTATATGCAGTATCAGAAGAAAATGGACCGCAGTGATCAAGATATACACAACCAAAAGGTTTATTAGAAATGCAGAGCCGTGTTTGTGGCGGACGTGTAACCGTAGAGGGCTTAATTTGCTGACAGATGTCACAAGAAAGGACATAATTACGGGTCTGTTTATATAAACCACGCCACCAATAACGCTGCAGCAAGAGTGAAACAGTTGCAGACACGTCAGCATGGGCCGAAGCCAAGCCTTCGTGCGCGGCTGTTATCAAAGAATTTCTGCGGTCCGCATTGGGAATCAGCCGATCACCAACGTCTGGAATTCTTACATAAGGAACCTGGTCGGGACTGAAGTGATAAGAGTACTTGGAAGGGAAACCCTGTGGGTAATTAGAACCTTCCGTAGTAGCAGCAATAGCTGCCAAAATCTCATTATCTATTTTTGTCATGGATCTTGTAACGGCTGCTACTGAGCACGTGGCTACTGCTGATTTGGCAGCTTTGTCCGCCAAACTGTTACCGACCGCGTGTGCGCCCACACGCTGGTGGCCAAGAGTGTGAATCACCTGTGTGAGAGGCAGACGTCGTTTAAGATCTGCTACTCAAACCCAAAGCATTTTATGCTTAATCACGCTGCCTTTAGAATCTCTATAGTCGTTCTGAGACCAAAAGAATAAGTTGTCATTAAAATACTGAACATACAATGAGAGTAGTCACATCTGGGTCTGCAAACTCAAGTGCCAGCACCAAAGCACGCAGCTCGGCCAATTGGGCGGTACTGTCTCCCAGTGCCTGCGTGTGCACAACACTCGATTTGAACTCACCGTTCACCATGGTACCTGCCACAATAGCACATGCTGCTGAATAAGCATCCTTAGAACCCGTGGCCGGTTGCGCCGAACCATCGGTGTAAATGATACCTTTGTACTCCTCAAGCGGCAGTAAAGACAGAGGAGGCGGATGAACAAATTCATACTGCAAGAACTCCTGTGTCTGAAGAGAGGAGTCAAAGATAAAGGTGACATCCGGAGACGTCAAAGAAGTAGCCCATTGAATCCAACGGGGGTGCAAAGCCTTAGAGTTTGGCACACTTGCCTTTGTCACTGCCTCAAGGGCAGGATATGGTGTTACCACCAAAATGCGTTTTCCCTGTGCCAGTGCGCGTTCTTTAAGAATCGCCATTTGCACTGCAGTCAAAACTTTTTCCACAGTTGAAAAGCGCAACTCGGCAGAAGTGTAAAGATGAGATTTGTATGCAATAGGTACTGTGTCACCTTCGTTAAACGTCAAGTATGTGAAACCCACGGCGCCTGGCACGATTCGAAGAACCAGGTTTGTGTGGTTATCACGAGTCAACAAGAACTTAGATTCAAGCAGATCAGACTGCAAAGATTGTAGAATAGCTGAATGTTCCAGAAGCCAGCATGACTTTGAAAAGGTTGGTTGTATCAAGGCATAAAGAGGCTTGATACGCTGGGCATACTCGGGAATGTAAGAACGCCCAAAGTTCAAAAATCCCAGCAAAGACTGAAGTTTTTTCAGGGTTGTTGGAGGGCGCAGAAGTGCGCACTTCTCCAGGAAGTGGGGAGCTAAGCCCCTACCTTCATTGATGAGCTCATAGCCCAAAAACAACACAGCGTACTCTGCGATGTGTGATTTGGCAAAATTAAATTTGTAACCGAAGTCCGCAAATTCAAGAATAATGCGGTCTACTCGGGAAAGATGCGGCCATAGTTTGTCGTCTGTCAGATATATATCATCCACGTACGAATACGCATCTGGGTCTATGCTGTCCAACAAAGAGACAACACGGGTGGCGAAGACCCCCGGGCTGTTCCTGTAGCCCATTGGCAAACACCGGAATTTTATTTGTTTTCTACCGGAAGTGAACGCGGTCCATTGACTGCATTCAGGGGGCAAATTGTGTGTGTAAAATGCATTGGAAAGGTCAAGTGTCCTTTTATATTTTTTACGAACAAGACTGTCTACTAGAGCAGAACTATGGGTATACTGTACCGCAAAGGTTCGACAATGAGAGTTCAAATGCCGGTAATCTAAAACTAAGCGGTACGACCCATCGGGTTTAGAAACCACAAAAAGGGGGTTATTCATTGGTGACACGCATGTCTCAATTACTCCTTGATATTCTAACTGTGTCAGAATGTCTGAAACGGGACCTTTAGCTTCCCGCCGGAGGGGATATTGGGGTTGAGCCTGTGGCATAGACCGCAAAGGTATATCATGGGGGGGAGAATCTTTATCCCAGCCCACGTGATTACGGTATAGTGCGGGGCCTGGGCCACAGCCCATTCAGCTGCGAAAGCCTCCGCATGCTCCTTGGGGACATAACGTGAAAAACTCGGAAGTATTACTTCCTCCCCTCTCAGAGCAGTGAGAACAAATGGTGGTGGCCAATCCGCCTCTGCCAATAATATGTCATAAGAAGAGGTCAGATTTTCCCAAAAAATCCCTTTAATAACACGCTCAATGTCACCTTCAATTAGAAGGACCATATTATATAGTCTGTCAGGGGGTGCCACTCGGGTGTCAGCTGTCTCGACAGTAATGAAAGTGTCAGTTGCTGTCACCTCCACATGAGGACGTAGTGTCTCCCGCACTATGGTAACTTCCGCGGCGCTGTCTAGCAGCGTCACTGCCCACGTCCAATTCAGGAGTCTCGTTCTCACCGTCTGTGGCATATCTCGCTGTTAAAGCTGCAACTTTTTTCTTCTGAAACTGAGGGCGAGAATGTGGAAATTCTTCTTGTTTCTCCTTGCCTCCAGGCTGACGAGGTTGGTCCCGTCTTTGTGGGGCGTCGCGACCCTTGCCTCGATCCTGGCGATCTCCTCCACCAGCCTGTGAGCTCGATGGTGCCTGTGAAGAACGAGGAGAACGCTGTTCAGGGACCTGAAACCTGTCAGGAGACTTAATTCTCGCTCGGTCGCGCAAATCATAAGTGCGTTCAGAAGACTCGGAAGCCGGTGACGCAGCACACGACCCCTGTTTCTGTTGTTGCTTCCCCTGCTTCTTTAGTTTCCAGTTCTTTTTAGAAAAGAACGGTTTCTCGTCTTTATCAGACTGAGATTTTTGTTGTGTTTGTGTCTGAGTTTGCGTTTTAGCAAAAGGCTTAATTCCCAAACTATTGCGGCCAATGGTTTTATAAGCCTGTGCAATAATTTTCGGTAATTCGCGAGGCTTGTCCAGTTCTGAGACCAAAGCCAAAGCGTTAGCTACTTGAAAGTTAACTGCATCACCCTTGACATTTGCAAGGATTAGATCAGCCACTACATCGAACACTCCCACTAGTCTCATCCCCAATTCTGCAGCCGCTTCAGGGCCATGTTCGTCTTGAACACGCTTAATCATGTCGGGGAGGACTGTCATTGAGGGAGTGCCGAAACACTTTGCATACACTGCCGCAAATACCTTACCCCAGTTGTGGCATTCTGTCAACTCGGGAATTAAGTCTTTTGGCAAACTTATAGTCAAAATCCTGTGTTTTTCCACAGGAGAGGTATTCAGAAACACCGCCTCAAGCTGGTCAAATTTCTCAGCAAGCCAATATGGTAAATCATCCTTATTCTGTGGGCGCTTGCCCATTACCGAATTATCCATGACGGGACTTATAGTTACACCACCAGGCCCAGCTAGTTGCGCTGCAACTCCAGGAGGGGCCATCTGGACGTTGCGTGTGACATATTGTACTAAAGCTCTGTGCACACGTACCAAAGACGTATGCAGCACGCACAGTTCATCTACCGGAACCGCTAAATAACTTGGATGCGGGGTGTATCCGGCCAAAACAGGCCAAGCAGCCCCATCTATCGATAAAGGGCCTAAACGAATCGGGGTGACCGGGTGTGGGAGGGCGCCATTAAACCAAATTCGGTGTTGCCATGCCGTGAGCGGAACCTCAAGAGCCTGATAAGGCCGATAAGCATTAGGAAGGGCCATGGCAGTGTACACATGGAACAAATTATCAGCTCCATCCACCGCCGTAAAAGTGACCCATGAATAAAACACCTCAAAGTGGTAAGCTGCATCAGTTTGCACCACAAAGATGAGAGCGACACCCGCGTCAGGCACTCCATATGCTGTCAAATGAGCTTGGAGCGCAGAGCGGCTATGTGCCGGGATATTTATATTCACAGCCATTAAGACCAAGAATGAATAACAACCTAGTGCGTGGCAGCGCAATATAGGGTTAACAATAAAGAGAATACCTTTTAATAACTTCAAGCTTGAAAGAACCTATAAAAACATCAATATAGGAGGTTACACCCTCACATCCGTTTCCAGAAACAGAAGTGAGGGAATTGTGGACAAGTACAAGCACTACTCAAGCGTCTCGCAGATAAGAACCAGACCAAACGTTGGTGGCGCCATGTTGCGGGGATTCTGCACATATACAGAACTATGCGCAGGAAAACAGGACCTCGGTGTATGGTGGTGTACCAACCATCCACCTTAGTGCCCAAAATCCATATCCGACTAGCTATAGTGTCTCATTCGTTCTCCGTAGTACAGCGAAGCTACCAATTATTAGACATCCCAGAACACGGACTCTTTCAGGAATCTCGGGAACAAGAACACTCTTTCATTACTCACTCATACTTGTCCACAACGTGCGTATTAAGAGACACAGTATAGTTTAAATTGTTTATTTCAACTAACGTACTCTAAGACACAGTACACGTGCCAGTACTAGCAGCATAATGCATAAAGACAAAATAGTAAGCATCGTTACAATTCCATAGAATACAAACGGGGACAGCATTTTATAAAGACAGTGGATAAAGGACTATAATGCCTTGCCACCCTCCCCGTGCTAGTAACTAGTTTATTATAAAAATAGAAGACCTCTGGGCTTTGTCAGGGGGACCCCCATACCTCAAGAACTAGATGCAAGGTTTACATCATCGGACAAGCACAGCTCTTCTCCCTGGAAAGGTTTTTCTCTAAGTGCCTCTAACAGGTATATTGCAATATTAAAAGCACTCGAATTTCAGCAGTGCAGCTGTGCTTCGTGTTATGTCTAAGTGCGTGGGGCTGACCAGAACAGAATAACAAGGGACGTTGTTTTTCGACCTTGCACATCGTGTGCAGACGAAAACCACAGAGAACAGCAGAAAACGTGAAAGGCAGAAATGTAGACAGTTCTCATGAACATAGGCACAAGCAGAGTCTGGAAAAGCAAAGTCACGAAGTAACGTGTGCAAAAGAGGCATCATGGCAGCTAGGCCTAAGCTAACTTAGCAATGTCGACAATGAGGTCACAATCCACACTACAGCCCAACACGTGTCCGAATCTGCAAAAGAGGCAGCGGAATACTGGCAGAATGCAGTCAAGCCAGGCCTGTCTGAAAGACAGGAACCAATGCTCACTCAGCTCTTGAAGCCGAGGTATGCCCAGGAAGAACACCAATTGCTCACAACAACGTCGCTCCAGTAGTGTTCTCTCCATGTCTCGAGTGATGTTGACATCCATTGCGAAGCAATAGGATTAAAATCAGGATGCCTGCCACTGAAAGCAGGACCAAAGGAAGCCCTCCAAAAACGCTTCCAAGTACAGAGTGTATGAATGATGGAATCACTCCGAAAATGGTTTGAAAGGTGGTTAACAGACCTGATCCAATGCTTTTAAATAAGTGTACTATCCCCCTGGTAGCAGACATGTTAAAGATACGATGGACCATTTCTCCGCAATGGAGCGGGAAGTTCGTACGGACCAGAGCCTGTATCTCTGCCGAGGGCAATGCAACTTGGAGATCAAAGATCTCTTGAGCTGAAGTTAAGGCCACATTTTGCTGAAACAGCATGGCTTTCAGTCTGCTCAGAGAATCAAACCCTATGTTGGAGACATTCAGTGAAGGCCACAGTGGTGCCTCCCTAACTGTGCGAGCTGGGGGAAACAATACTTGCTTACAACAAATAACCCTGGAGTTGATGGTCACTAGATAAGCAATGCCGGGCGTCATACCACAACAGCCTTTGTCATTCAGCATCAAGTAACTCCCATTGGATAGTAACTCAAAAACTGCATGAATTACAGCAGCTGGGGAACCCTTCAGGTAGCAGGACAAATTTGCTATTGACGCATTACACGACCCGTGAAGCGACACTTCCCTACACACTAAAGACCCACTTAAGGCCTTTTCGCAGTTCGAACCACTCAAGAAAACTTCCTTGTCCTTATTCCTGCACATATATGTGTATGGCAACTCCCAGGTTTCTCTAATGTATCCTTCACCCAACGCTTCATACCTGCCTACTGGGTAATATTTCGGGCAGTATTGGAATTGGAATGTCGTGATTGGCAGTGTGATGTAGCCCTGGATTAACCATTCCATAGACGGTGACTCTGCTACTGTAAAAGGTAACTTCTCTAGTTTTTCAATGAACAGCATGGTGTACTTCGCATCTCTGCGTGCCATGGTCAATTGTCTTTCGGTCAGATTGTAGGCCGAGAACAGATTTGTGTCTTTAATGTATCGCCATGGAACGCGGCCAGAACGCAATGATTGAAGCGTCCAGCTTAAAAGCATAATAGCGCGCAGCTGAGATTGCCCATGTTGTAGGATAGACAAATCTTGTTCCATTATGTTGATAGCTGAGGACACAATGTTGCCCTGTGAATAAATACGAGACGAGAGTGTGGTCATGCCATTGTCTACCACAGCTAAGGCCTTTCCTAGGTTAATTCTATCTATTTCACGAAGTCTCTCAGCAGCTTCCTGTTGGGAGACTTTCCAAACCTCATTATAGATGGTATATAAGAAGCGTTTTCTACGTGGTTTCTTGGGACCTAACAAGAAATCCCTAAGATCCATGTTGTCAGACAGAAGGGACAAGTTTCCTGTGACCTGTGATAGTTTTGAGGTCTTTAGCCATTCTAGGCACAACTTCCCGACACTATAGGAAGTCACTACCCCTGGGTCCTCTGTGTGTACATAGCGTGGGTCGGGCCTATGCATACTAAACCCTTCTGTGGTACCCTTGAATCTTGAGTTACACATATTCGTGTCTAGAGGTCAATCCAACCAACCCTTCCAATCGGGAGATGATGAATTGTACGCATTTGTACCATGGGTCCCTTCATTTGTTAGTGTGTTATTTGAAATACCCTTAATAGGTGTGGGTGAAGGATGCTCGGTGTTTTCAGGTTTTTAATTTTTTCAAACCCGTAACAGGTAGTCTGTTGCACTGTTCTGTTCAGGAAAATCATCTGTAATGGTATGAGGCAAGCTCTGAATAAAGCCTCAGTTCCCTGAACCTGCCACTCTCTTGTACCCCAGATGGATTTTGTGTCTATGTTGTCTTTCCAGTAGTCAAAGCCCTGTATAGACAGTTGGGAGATAAAAGGTGCTGAATATATCAGCTTTGGGTTTGTTAGCATAATTTTCTTCGCAGTTGCATTTCTTTGTAGTAAAACAATTCTGGGTCTGATATATTCAACCCTGAAAAGTATACAAACTTTTGTGTGAATGTGGCAGAACTACCCTTTGGTGGTGTCGGGCAATGTTCCCATTGATGGTACACATTAGCAGGGTGTGGTACACTTGCTCTATGCAAAAAAATGATGACCATAATGCTGGTAAGAAAACATGCTATTGTAGTCGTTTGTATCCTCATACAGTTCCCTGTAAGAAAATGCCGCAGATTGTTCTAAATCTGAAAGCATGGTATTTACAGTTTCAATGTCCCAATCATCAGAGAGTGTACTGGGGGTAATGAAATCATTTAAAGAAATTTTAAACAAATGTGGAATTTTTAAATGTTCAGTAGGACCAAATACATCATATGAAACTTTATCCCAAACTATACCATCAGGTATTGGAATTGCTGTTGATGGAGCAAGGACTCGTAAATGAGACTTGCTCGGAAGCAATCCTTTCGTTTTAACTCATTAACGAATTACTAACAACGTGTTTGTAATTAATAATTCGCATTTAGAAAAAGACACGCGGAACAGTGAAGCTTGCATATGTGTTTACTAACTGCAATAACATGAACGAAGGACTAAAACGCACTTTAACAAGGGATCTTTACTGCGCATGCGTCTACTACATCTACGTAGTATGACGTACTAATGCTTGGAGGGAAAATCTTGCGCGTGCGCAAAAGACGATAAAATGGCCGCTTGAAAGCTCACATGCATGGCACCTGCTTGGCTGAAATAGAAAATAAGTTTTATACTAACGCAAATGCAGAAAGGGTAATGATAAATAGAGTGGGTTAGAGTAGAGGTTGGTGGTGTACAGTGAAACCATTTATTTTTGAAAATAACATTTCTTCTTTTGATTTTATTAAGAGTGCGCATTTGGGCCCTCCACACTTGTTTGAATTGAGCTGACTGACTTGACCCCACGCATGCGCACCAGAGAGAGAATAAAGAAAGATTGCATAAGGACTTGTCACGCGTCCAAGGCCAGCGAAGATGTGCCCTGGGAACATGAGGGTGAAGAGTTCATATGAAGGAGCTTTATTCATAACATTGCAAAATTTTGTATTAATAAAGTTTGGAGATGTATGGGAAAGGAAATGATTTAATAAAGTTTGAGGGGAGGGATTTGAAAACAATGGTTTAATGAAATAAGTGAGATGTAAGCATGGTGTGATGATCATCCCCCCTCGCCTATCCAATCAGAGTTAGTATTTTGTGAAATTGAAACATTAATGGGTGGTACATGGTTATGGAAGGGTATAATTGAGGTAGTTTTTAGTTAGTTAGGAAGAAGGTCTTATTGAGAGCGGATGATGAGCAGATCTGACACGGAGCTTAACGGGAGCACAGAAGCAGAGCTCGGGATGCTGTCGGTGCTGGGGGTGGTGCTGATGCAGTGAGATGCTGATGAAGAAATCGAATGCAGAACCATCTATTTAACTTAATTGGGTTAGAAAGAAGATCGCGGAAGAACCACGAGGAGGAAGAGAGTGTCAGAGAGGGGTGCAACGCAGTCGTCGGTATCTAGAGAGGTGAAGTATCCTGTCCTGATTCCTGTCCTGAAGTCTTTGTCTCCTGATCTATCCCGGGGGACCCTTACCAGCCCTTTGGCCAGGGGGTTGGTCTTCACACCATACTTGGTAATTATAAATTCATCATATTGATAGATGTTCTTCTCTCTCCTCTTCTTCTGAGCATAGTTATTGTGTGGATCTGAATTGCTATTGCCTATTGAAACTTGATTGAATTGACACTCCTGCGAATGAGGGTGTTTGTACTGAAACGGTTGAGATGGTTCACACGCAATTAATTTAGATAAAGATTTTAAAACTTCCTGAGTCTGTGATTATTTTATTTAATCGAGAAATGTTTAATAAGTTATGTTAATTATCACCATCAACTAGTTCCAACTAATGGTCCATTGACCAGAGGAAAGAACTAATTGATCAGTGAAAGGTTAAGTTAGGGAAAAGAAATAACTAGATCTTGAAGTATGAAAATCGTAAACAAAGTTTCCAGCGGTCTACTTGGTGTTTTGTGGAAGTAGTTATATGGGCCCAGATGAGTATATGGTAGTAGAGTATCTGCTGTTAGTACACCGCTGGATCAGTTTTCTGGTAGCAGAGTTATGGTTATTATTGACTAGTTTGGTGATAAGTATAGATTATTGATTATTGATTTATGTTTAACAAAAAGAGTTAGCGTCCTTGTTTTATGTTGTCTGGAAAATTCCTGGGGAATGAATAGCGTGTGGCGATAGAAACCACACTGCAGTGAGGTTACTCGTCTGTTGGAATAACACTGAGAAGCTAGGTAGGGCTGGCAGTGTTAAAGTAGGGACTATTTTCTGTGTAAAAGTGAGAGTGATTGATAGCACATCCTAATGTGGTGGACTGTGCCTGCTAGGCACCGCCACCATATTAGTGGCCCTGCTCCATCCGCCAGGCAATCGGTGCAATTGCCTTTGGCGGTGAAGCGGCGGACGGACTTTGCGTCTGCCGCGGTACCCACCGCCATACTAATTTGGCGGTGGGTAAATCGCCATGTGATGGCGGAAGGACCGCCACCGCCGGCCCGGCGGTGGCGGTCCTTCCGCCATTATAATGACCCCCTTAATCACGTGATTACACTTCAAAATCCAATAACTGTTTTCTCTTTCTCTTCAGTTATATCTTTTGCATTCTCAGATTATCAGAACACTTCTGCATACTTTTACGATGCAATAAACAATCTCATGGTTTTGGTCATCATCTATTGGCATTTTTGTTTAATATTAGTATCAAAAATTTGATCTAATAACATGAATTGATAGAGGAAATCATCTTCAAACCTTTGCGCTCCATCAGTAGTAAATGAAGAGATTGTTTAGACATGACAATAGATGTGACAGTTGACCTATTGTATCTCAAGAACTGCAAATTGACCACACAGCCCAGGCAACTCTATCCTCAACAGGAGTCACATCACCAGTGATGAAGCAGCGGGATTAGGGGAACCTTTGTTACGTGCCTTAGAGTTGTACACCCCCACTTTATCTCATGCATTATGTCTCATGAGAAAATGATTACATCCACAATATCAACCAAGCCACAATACCGCAAGGTAAGTGTAGGTAAGTATAATAGTTAATAGGGTTTGAAAGATGATTTTTAGTTGTAATAATAATATAATTACCTTGATGATATTGTGGTAAGTGATGTAGCAGATGAGCTATTGATAGGTGGATATTATCAGCTTTGATATTGTCATTCAACCCTCAGAGCCAATGCCAATTCATTCCTGTGCCTGGTTTAAAGTGAAGGCAGAAAGGGGAAATCAAGCTTCTATAGTATCAAACACAGTTTGGGGTCCACAGGGCAAGCAGTGGCTACCAGGCTTCATCTGTGGGTGGCTGGGCTTGATTGTATCTGATATCCAGAGGTCAGTCCTACTATGTCTCGGTGAAACTGAGCCAAATACAATACTTTCAGCCAATTACTTTCAATGCAAGTGATGATTAGCAGTCACAGGCTTCTCATGGAGGGGTTGTGCAAGCTAAGAAATCTACAGTCACCCTGCAGCACAATAACTGATTGTCCAATCAAATGCCTTACTTTAGTAAAATAAAATTACTTTAATCTACATGCTTAAAATGAAATTCAGTAGAGACAACTTAACAGGTGCAAATAACTCACTAGTGCTTGGGTCATTGTGCCTTGGATGCTGCCACATCTCATCCACTTTCTTGGGTGTTCAACCCTTTGGAAATTCAAGGTAGATTTCTCTTGGGAATGTACCAAAACAAAGGTGCAGATTACCTTTAGTTCTGTGAGTAGGGTTCATTTAGTCAAAATGTTCCCTTTCAGCACAGTCTTATCACAGCATAGACATTAGAGTCCTTTCCCAGCTGCTGGCAGGAAACTATAGCATCTGTTTCTCTTCCCTCCCACATAGGAGAGAAGACGTGCCAGCAGGAGGTATAGCTCACAATCTAGAGGTGGGGCACAGCAGAACAACAGCTGGGGCCACCTTTCAATGTCCTCACAGATGGCCACTTGCTCTGGACGATACAGTCTCCAGCAGACGGTGGACCCACTTCTGGGTCGCTGGTGAGGTACAGCAGATGAGCCACCAAGGGTCAGGGGTCACTGAGGCATAAGGGCAGCTGCAGCAGAGCTTTAGTTGCAGCAGTGAGGTTCCACTTCACTTCCATCCTTGGTCACTTCGGCATAGTCTGCCTTGGGCACAATTCTTGATTGCGGTGGCACAGGCTCCACCTTGGACACAGTTTCTTAGTTGTGGCACAGTCGACAGTGTGTTAGTGTGGTAGAGCAATGCACCTTAGGCACAGTTGTTGCCCAGAGGTGCGTTGACCACTGTCTACAATTCATGACTGCAACCTCTAGCACAGAGAGACTGCACCAGCACTCTTTAGGACACGCAGATCACCCTCCTCATTCTTCCGTAGCCTAGCAGATCCACACTTCACTGGTGTCAAGGTGGGTTAGGTGCGCTCTGGACAATCACACCTCCTTCAGGGTTGGGAGGCAGGTTGAATTCTAGGCATCAAACAGACATTTGCTCTGATGCCCAGCAGTGTTTCGAGCACTCTGGGGAGCACTTCCTTCCTTGGTTAAAGACAACTTGGAACTGGAGCAACAAGTGTGTCAGTAGCTCCCACTTTTATACAGTCAAAGGAGACAAGAGGTGAGGATCCACTGTCTGCACTTTCAGAACCGGTTGAGGGTGGTTCTCCATTCACATGTCTGTTCTAGGCTGCTCTTCAGACATAGCCTTTGAATAGAGTGATGTTCTCCACACTCGGCTAGCCTGCAGCCCAGTGCCTAAATTGTAAATAAATAAGTGACAGGGCCCTCATCATGAGGCACTGCAGCATGCACCAACCATTGCCTCCGAGAGTGCAGCCAGTAACAGAACCAGCACAACTATTAACCATCGCACTACTTAAAGGGTGACAATTCAGGCTGTTCAAGGCACCCAAAGGTACAAGAATGGGTTGGGGAGCAGGTATATTAATGTGTATTGAATTAATAATCAGCTGTTGTTGTGCTCATCTTTAAATGAGACTAACAATGCCACAATGTGACAGGCTGTCATAAGCGCTGGTGTTGACAATTAGGTGCCTGTGCCGAGGACCGGAAACCACCAGTTCAAATTAAGCACTGTGACTCACTTTTTGGTGAATGATCTATATATTCTTCTCCGGCACTTCTTGACCAATTTAGTGAGATGCCTGATGAGAGAGAAATATCTGAGGATAAGAATTTGAATGTTTTACCTTCCTTGTCTTTCTCTGTTCAGTGGTTTGAGTCCTCACTGAGGAGAAAAAACACAGCAGTCCTTTTTTAAAAAAAATTAAACATTACCGAGTGAGCCTCTCATTGGTTGTATCTTTTCACAGCAAGCCAATCCTTTGGTTCTTGAATCTTATGTTGATGGAGAAACCATCCAACTCTAAAGTGCTCAGCTCTTCAAGAAAATTGTCTCATGCCAAAGAAGTAGCAATGAGGAAATCAAATGTTATGTCAGCATGATTAAGTCGCTTTACACAACTTCACACAAAATACAGCCTCACAGCATGCAATTAGTTATACAAAATTGTCTCTCACAAAATGTCATCTTCTTCCAATTTTTTGTGAGAAAAACTTTGGAGCGTTAACTGGCCAGGTGAATGTTTTCCTACACATTTGGCTTCAACCTGCACCACTTTTAATTGATTATCTCATGTTTCTTGATGACAATGCAGAGTAGAAGGAGAGTTTTTGTGGAATGATATAGAGGTGAACGGAACACCTTGTTGAAGTTGATTTCTATTTTATCCAAAACGTTCCTCCCCCTCTATAGTCTGGAATATGATCTTCTGGAATTATATTTCATAAAAATTATGCATTGTTAGGACAGCTAGTAAGTGACTGAATGGGTGATTGAGGTAATGAATTAATGTTTGATAAAGTGAGGGAAATTTGATGAGGCTGATTCACAAAAGCATTTATCATTACAAGAAGTAGTACTTCAGCAGTACATTTTTATGTACTCTTAAATGCCTTTAGGAATTTCTCCCTTTACGTGCAGCTCCCTTTTAATGAAAGAGCATAGAAGGCACAATCCTTTCTATTTGTTCTAACCGATTAGGTACATTCCCTGGATAGTGCGAGTTTATCTCCATTTAAAATGTTTTGGGGCATGTAAAATACATCATAGGGCACTACAGGAATACTACTTCACATTCTTCTAAATGCCTTTGGATATGAGACCTGTAATGTTCAAAACCTCATTAGTAAAAGTGTAAAGAGAGCAGAAACCATTCTATTTGTACTAACCGTATATGAATATTCCCCCAAATAGTCCCATTTCATTCCCATTTTCAATGCTTGGGGCTAATTCACAAAGGCATGTATGAGTACCACAGAACTTCTACTTCATGTACTCCTTAATGCCTCAAAACCATCTGCATCACCCTCTTGCAATCAAGACCCCAAGCACTAAGCACTCAAGTACCCCAGCAATGGATTTAAAACAATCCTTGTGGTGTGCTCTCTACGTCACAAACAAAAGCCAAATACCTGTTCCAGGAATAAACGGCACCACCAAGAAGTATGGCGGTTTGCAGCTCAGGGTCCTCAAATGGGGAATGCACTTGTTATCAACTTACAATACTACTAGATCACAATTTCCCGACCTTAAAAAATAATTAAAAGTCCAACTATTGTAATGCTCCACTAAGTTTCTCATTCAAGGTAAGGAGTAATGAGAGGCTGTTTAGTTAACAGTGGTGTATTGTAGAACTCGTGTAATTCTCTCATCTACCCACTAATGCACACATCCAGTCACACAATCATTCATTTATTCACAACACACTTTTGTTTTAAACAAAGATAAATAGAACACATTGAAAAAAATTTAACATCTTGTGATAAAAGCATAGCTTCATACCACCAGTGTGTTTCCCTCCTTACTGTCTATTTTCAACGCACTTCATTGTCAATTTCTCCAAAGGTAAGACCTGTGCTTCTGTTTTGTGACTGTTTTACAAGGCTGAGACATCCTCCGGTAATGAGATACTTCGCTATGTTCAGCTCGCTTGCTTCCCTAAAGGAATCGCTTGAGGGAAGTAACCATTTGCACACAATTGTTTCAAATGATGTTTGGATACCTGGTTGGCTGAGGTATGCACCCAGGACAGGCAGGAACCATCACTCTAGTCAGGGTAAGCTAAATACACACTAAAACATAACCTGTGCTCACCCTCTGGTAGCTTGGCACAGAGCAGTCAGGCTTACCTAAAGAGGCAATATGTAAAGAATTTGTGCAACACACACACAGTAACAAAATGAATACACCACAAAAATACTCCACACAGGTTTAGAAAAATAGAGAATATTTATCTGAGTAAAACAAGACCAAAATGACAAAAATCCAATTAATGGAAATCGAGATATGAATTTTTAAAGATTAGATGAAAAAACAGTGCTTTGAAGCCACTAGAGGTCAAAAGGTTACTTGAGGTCGCGAGGGACTGGTGCAAATCCAAGTTCAGGAGCATCGTGATGGAGGGCAGGCCTGCTAGAGGACCCACGCAGGGGCCACTGAGAAAGTACCTTGGATGGAGCAAAGTGTTGATGTTGAGGGCACGATGTGTCAATCTTTTCCATGCAGTAAGGTCACTGTGTCGTCGACGAGCTTCGCTGAGGTGAAGGAAAAGCATTGTTGTCAGGCCGCCTAGGCTGTAGAACCGCTGTTGTCGAACACCCTCTGCGTCAGAGTCCAATGGCGATGCGTCGGTTACAATTGGCGCAAAGGTGATGATGCATCTGTTTTGTAGCAAAATAGCAGCAGAATTGACTTCTGAGGCCCAGACCTTGGAGAGGGCACCTCAGGCAAGGGTGGGACTCACAGAATGCAGAGTCCACCAGCACCAGCAGAATTGCAGGAAGTTGTTTGTGTCCCTGAGACTGAGAACAGGAGGTGAGCCAGTAAGCCCTTGGAGAGCACTTGGAAGGAAGGTAGAGTCCAGCTCTACTTCAGCAAAGTCAGCAGCAGCATGCAGCAGGGCAACACGCCGAAAAGCAGTCCTTCCAGAAGAGCAGTCCAGTTAAGTCCTTTAAGCAGCACAGCAGTCCTTCTGAAAGAGGTTCCGTTCAAGATCCAGAAGTGTTTGTCTTTTAGAGGGTCAGAGGCCCAGTACTTATAGCCAAAAGGGCCTTTGATGTGGGGGTGACTTCAAAGCAGCTCTTTCAAGTGTACAAGCTTCGCTGTCACCCCAGTCCTGTCTGCCAGGCTCTCTGGGAGGGTAATCAGTCCTTTGTGTGGGGACAGGACATTGCCTGTTCCTGTGAAGTGATAGCCCCTCCCTTCCATCCTGCCCAGGCAAGGCCATCAGAATGCAGATGTATGTATTCGGGTACTCAAACACACCTATCCTTCCTGTGTTGTGGTTGTCTAGAGGGAATGCACAAACTGTAGCTGTCACCCAGCCCATTCGTGTATTGGAGATAGGCTGCAAAGCACACAAAGTTATAAGCACAGAGGAATGTCCACTTTCTAAAAGTGGCATTTCTAAAACAGTAATGTTAAATCCTCTTTTACCAGTAAGGAAGATTTGCCATTACCATTCTAAACATATGAATCTCACGAGGAGGGACAGGGGCTATAGAAGGTCCAGCATACAGGCCCCAACCAATTATGCAAAACAAAGGAGTATGCTGTTCCTATGGGGGGAGGGAAAGAAGAGAGGAGGGGGAAGGGAAGTGTGTGTAAACCAGGCGCTAGAGAGAGAGTGCGTAATAGCACTTGGATAGCTCCAATTAGGAGCAAGGGCCCTCACACACCCCGAGGGGTGTCATGCTTCATCATTGGGCAGCTCCTCGTTGGGCCGGCGCTGCAATGCCCAACGGGCCCCACGAGGGGGCTCTTTGCTGGAGTTCTTCTCTGGTTGCCGTAGTGAAACTATAGGTGTTATGAGGGGGCTTATGTGAGTAGAAGTGGAATGAAGTGAATGTGATCTAAAAATATCTACAAAAGGCTCCAAAGGTAATTTTATTCACTGGGTTCTTGTGCTATGTGTTAAAAAATCAACTAGTGAGTCGTGGACTGAAGGGGGGGAAATTATACCCACTTCAGTCTAAAGAATTGTGTATGGTGTGTGGATGGTCGACAAGTTTCTTGCCCTATACTGTCCAAAAGGATCTAGGCATTTCATCAGGACCTAAGATACATCTACTACTCGTTGGGGATGGCTATCACTTGGTACTGTAAAAAAGTCACTTCCCCTGTAGTCTGGACTCCAAGGGTAATCCAATTGTGTGATAAGTGAAAGAGGTTAAATTTGTCTACCTTCTGGAAGAAAGGCACCTGGAGAGAGTAAAAACAAACAATTATAGGTTGTGTTGCAAGGTCTCATAAGTTATAGTGAGCCATGAGGCCGTCGAAGAGACATGAATGGACGGAAGGGGAGGGGAGAGGAGGAACAAGTACAAGTAGGGGAGAGGGGGTTTGGGGGGGTTGTTGGTATTAGCGCTAGACATAGGTGAAGACAACATAGCTTATTTATGTAGTCATAACAAAATGGTTATTGTATGTACAGTTTCATCAGCTAATCGTCACGTAAAAACCAAAAAACAATGTGTGGCATAGCCACGTGATGATACACTTAGTGGTGGTGGATAGTCTTGCCGGGGGGAGTGTTGGTGTTCCCCCCTTGCATTCTACCACCGCATGTGTCCCTTTCCTGCCACCCAACAGAAGGACTCTCCTCATTTGAGAAATAAATCTGCCCCAACCGTGACTGGCCAGGATAGTCGCTGAATTAGCGATAGAGGGAACCTGTGAAATCAAATTAACAAGGCCGCGGTGTTAATGTTGAGGATACAGCCATACGCAGTCCCATGATTTTTGCTTAGGATTATTACTTAAGTGTGATAATAAATTGTGCCCTTGTGGCAGATGAACATTGCGACCAATAATGATCTATGGTGATGAGTAATATCCGGGAACCAGTGGAACGATGAGAGATAGCATAATGTAAGCCTCGACATGCAGAACTGCTGTGGTGGTTGACTGGGGAGCTATGGCACTCGTATACAATCGCGACCAAAAATGATCATTGGTGGTGAGTTCAGGAATTTGTGAAATTGGGTACTTGCTTGTAGCACGGGCGTGTTGAATATACCACCTGTGCTATTCCTTAGTGTGAGGAGGTACCCCCTAGTGGGGGTCAGGGGTCAGATGTGTGCTAATGGCATGTGCCGTGTTCATATTAGAAAATTGGTATGTACGTGCCAGGGCTCGGTGCGCGTGACAAGCACTGCTCAATACTGCTTCATGGCAGCTTTATGTACGCCGAATTTATAGTGGCGGAATGCCTATTAATTCGGCATACAAAATGCTGCCATGGAGCAGTATTTAGCAGCACCTTTTGCTAGTAGTGGGAATGTTATTTATACCGAGGGCAGTCTTGGAGGCACAATTCTAGCGGCGTAACTGCTATAAATTCGGCGTACATAAAGCCGCCATGGAACAGTATTGAGCAGCGATCATTATTGGTCGCAATGTTCAGCGGCCAGAAGGGCACAATTGTATTATCACACTTAAGTAATAATCCTAAGCAAAAATCATGGGACTGAGTATGGCCGTATCCTCAACATTAACACCGCAACCTTGTTAATTTGATTTCACAAGTTCCCTCTATCGCTAATTCAGCGACTATCCTGGCCAGTCACGGTTGGGGCAGATTTATTCCTCAAATGAGGTGAGTCCTCCTCTTGGGTGGAAGGAAAGGGACACATGCGGTGGTAGAATGTAAGGGGGGAACACCAACACTCCCCTCGGCAAGACTATCCACCACCACTAAGTGTATCATCACTTGGCAATGGCACACATTGTTTTTTGGGTTTTTAAGTGATGATTGGCTGATGAAACTGTACATACAATAACCATTTTGTTATGACTACATAAATAAGCTATGTTGTCTTCACCTATGTCTAGCGCAAATACCAACAACCTCCCCACTCCCCCTCCCCCCTCCCCTACCTGTACTTGTTCCTCCTCTCCCCTCCCCTTCCGTCCATTCATGTCTCTTCGACAGCCTCATGGCTCACTGTAACTTATGAGGCCTATGATTGTTTGTTTTTACTCTCTCCAGGTGCCTTTCTTCCAGAAGGTAGAAAAATGTTAACCTCTTTCACTTATCACACAATTGGATTACCCTTGGAGTCCAGACTACAGGGGAAGTGATAGCCATCCCCAATGAGTAGTAGATGTATCTTAGGTCCTGATGAAATGCCTAGATCCTTTTGGAATGTGTAGGGCTAGAAACATGTCGACCATCCACACACCATACACAATTCTTTAGACCAAAGCGGGTATAATTCCCCCCCTTCAGTCCACGACTCACTAGTCGATTCTTTAACACATAGCACAAGAACCCAGTGAATATTATTTCCTTTGGAGCCTCTTGTAGCTATTTTTAGATCACATTCACTTCATTCCACTTCAACTCATGACACATAAGCCCGGTCATAACACCTATAGCTTCACTACGGCAACCAGAGTAGAACTCCGGCAAAGAGCTCCCTCGTGGGGCCCGTTGGGCATTGCGCATTGCAGTGCCGGCCCAACGAGGAACTGCCCAATGATGAAGCATGACACCCCTCGGGCTGTGTGAGAGCCCTTGCTCCCATTTGGAGCTACCCCAGTGCTATTACCATACCAACGCATTTATAAAGCGCACAGCTACCACCAACGGCGGTGTCCCGGCGCTGAGGAAAGACAGAAGAGGGAGAGAGAACAGACTAAGGCAGATCAAAAAGCCATGTTTTCAAGGCACTCCTGAAAATGGATTCCGATTCAGCTTTGCGCAGGTAAAGAGGCATAGCATTCCAAAGGGCGGCTGTTCTTACAGCAAAGGCCCGCCCTCCAATCCTGGCTTTAAGGAAAGAAGGAGAGCATAGAAGCAACTGTGAATTCGAGCGCAAGGTCCTATTCTGATGGTATTTCTGAAGTCTCTGCCTCAGATAACCAGGTCCGTTACCTCTAGTAGCTCTAAAGGCAAGAGACAGGGCCTTGAATTCGATTCTCCTTTTCACCGGAAGCCAGTGAAGACTGCGCAAATGAGGGGAAATGTGATGCCGAAGAGGCACATTTCTAAGAAACCTGGCAGCGGCATTCTGAACTATCTGAAGCCTCTGGATGAGATAGGCAGGAAGACCCAGATACAGGCTGTTAGCATAGTCCAGCTGAGACGTAATCAAGGCATGGACTATTGTGGCCCGACAGTCTATCGGTAGTAGGTGGAGAAATCTACGTAAGGTTTTGAGCTTCCAAAAACACGCTCTGGAAACTTGGCCAATCTGGGCCTTAACCGACAATTCTGAGTCAAATTTAAAACCTACATTTCTGACAGAGGTGACCGGAGTAGGAGGGGGATTCAATACACACTCTCTCTCTAGCGCCTGGTTTGCACACACTTCCCTTCTCCCTCTCCTCTTCTTTCCCTCTCCCCATAGGAACAGCATACTCCTTTGTTTTGCATTCTAAACATATGAAACATGAAAAAGCCACTCTTCTCTGATCAGGAATTACAGCTTAAAAGTGTATTAAGGAATTCCCAATGCTAACCTGTGAGAAGAGTAGGTCTCACAGTAGTGAAATATGCTGTTTGTCACTACCAGTGCAAAAGAAACAATTGATGGACGGCATGCTGGACAATGCAAACATTCACCCCCAGTCACAAGGATCTGGGTTTAATCCATCATTCTTTTGCTCACAACACCACCCCAGCTAGCCTGGCTGAAGAAGGGTGATGCCCTGAAACCGGTCCTAGGATGCTTGTTTCCGGTCCAGGGAGGACCTGGCTTGGCAGTTCGGGCTGGACTGTTCCCACAAGGAACAGGGTCAAGACTGATTTGCATATGGCTGGGTCCAAACTGGGGTGGTGTGGTGAGCAAAAGAATGATGGATTTAACCCAGATCCTTGTGACTGGGGGTGAATGTTTGCATTGTCCAGCATTCCGTCCATCAATTGTTTCTTTTGCATTTGTCACTACCAGGACATGCAAAACATCACAGTGCCTATCCTACCTTTCATTTACATAGCACCCTGCCATTAGGGCTGCCCACGGCCTCTGTTAGGGGTGACTTAAGTGTAATAAAAGGGGATATTCAAGCTTAGCAAGTAGTTTTAAATGCCAAGTCGAAGTGGCAGTAAACTGCACACACAGGCACTGCAATGGCAGGCCTTTAGACAGGCTTGAAAGACTACTTCTATGGGTGGCACAATAAGTGCTGCAGGGCCACTAGCATTTAATGTATAGGCCCTGTATATATATGTCACAAGGGACTTACAAGTAAGTCAAATATGCCAAACATGTGTAAGCCAATTATACCATGATTAGAGGAGAGTGCACATGCACTTTAGCAATGGTCAGCAGTGGTAAAGTCCTAAAGTCAACAAAAAGAATATCAGAAAAAGAGGAGGAGAAGGCAAAAAAGTTTGGGATGACCCTTCAGAGAGGGTAATTTTCCAACAAATGTTTATAAATATTTGCATGCACTCTTTGAGAACTATGTTTACACCTAGACTATAAGCGGTAGCTTAGACTGTTGTATCTTTGGAAACAGACTGCGTACACTTAATCATGATACAAACATTATAATAACCCTCTTTCCTGTAGGATTTAAGAAAGAGCTTTAGCCTTGCATGCTTGATAAGACCTATACTGCGTGGTTGCTTGTGGTTAAAAAAGTCAACATCAACTTGAAGAATTGTGGTGAGCCTTATGCATCCCAAGTAACCCTAACCTTCAATCACTGGTATCAATGATGGTGAATATATTTGCTTTCATCCCTTACCACTGAAGAGCAGCTCCATTAGCTGAAGGGTCTTGATTGTGGCTGGGAGACAGAAGCCCATATGTTCTGTTCCCCGTTCTGTGCTCTGTTGATGCATACATTCTGGTTGGTGGTAATTTTTTCTGAATTGGCACTGCACAGTGCATCCCTGTTATCCATGAAGTTATACTTGGGTTTGTTACAGTGCTACGTGCAATCAAACCTCTGTTTGATTTCATTGCATTATATGCTCTGTGTTTCATCTTGCAGCTACTCCTGTCTGTAATGCTGCACTCCAAATGTGGTGCAGTTCTGCTCCCACAGTAGCTAATTCTATCTATTTCACTGCCTCTGATCACTCACCAGTCGGCTTTGCCTAATTTTCTTGCAATTATTTCTCCATATGGGCCAGAATATATGCATCTCTTATTTTTGTGTCAATCGCCCTAGACAGGCTATTGGTCTGGGTACATGTTCTACTGTAGATTAGTGGTGATGCTAGTTTGCATTGCTCACCTTATCAGTGGACCTGAGTAGGAGGCTGAAAGCACATAAGAAATTTAGTGCTGGCTGGCTCCATGATCAGTAACGCAGGAAGCCCATGTCACCAGCGCTGCTTACTACCCACTGTCTTGGTGGCTACCCCATGGCTCCAACAACAATGCTCTGACTCCTCCCTCCCTCTTGTAACAACCAATGTCACATTATAAAAAATTCAAAATTGCTGTTCTGTGACCCCTTGAACTGTGGTAGGAAGGGAGAATCCGCTTCAGACTTTCTCTTTATCCACCCACTGAGAAAAAAAACACTTCCAGACTTCCTGGTAAATCCCTCTTTTTTCTCAATGATACAGTAGCTTTGAAATTAACTGGACATTGTTCTTATCTCTGGGTTAATTTACATGATTGTCTGAAGTGGTATGGGCAAAGGGCCTTTTAGGTTGCACGTGCTACATCTCTTGTCAGTAGTTAGGGGGAGGGAGAGTAAAACATACTGTGCGTGAAAAAAATCCTGATGTGTCTAAAGTGCTTCCCATTCTGTTATATAGCTCTAAATGTTTCCACTATCTAGCTTTGAAGGTGTATAAATCATCAGACATAGCCATTTGGAAATGGTATCTTGAACTGGGTTGGGGAATATCTGTTAAAGCTTAATGTGCATTCATCCTTTCCCTACAGGACCTCAACATGTCAGTTGGTGATTCCATACCCCCTTTCGCTGCATTTACCACTATGTGTCAGAAGTGTGTATGGTCATGACCCCTTTCCTTGCAGGTAATACAACTGCATTTCTTGAGTTTGACATTCCAAGAGAACAGGTTATTAGTAAGTGCAACCTTCCGATCTTACTCTTGAAATCTTCCACCTGTCTTCAATTGATGAAATTGCCTCTTGCCAATGCATGTGTTTTAGTACAGGAGGATGTGGGACGATAGAGTCAATTCAGTTACACAAGTAGCCCTAAAAGTACAAGCATGCATAAAATAGTTAAAATAATTAAATACACTTTTGTGCTCTGGATCATGTCCATACTAAAATAGTAAGATCAGTGCAATCAACATAACATTATGCCGCTAAAACTGAGCACTAAAAAACAGTCATTGTTTGTCGGGCCCTCACGCAAGACGATAGAGTCATTCATGTGCTACCTTGTGCGTTTTCAGGTTCTTTCTTCTTTTACTCTCTGGGGTGTGGATAGAGGAACCTCAATCTTGGCTCTTTAATCTGAAATCTACCCTATTTAGTCCAGACATTGCAGAACAAAAATCCCTCTGCACATTGAATATCTAAAAGGTGAGAGTCAAGTGGTGAATTATTAAAAGTAGGTAAACCACAATACTGTGGTATTGCTGAACTAGAAGTATGGCACTGAGAACTGAAGCACATGCTGAACCAATCACTGCTACACAATTTATAGATGAAGCAGGAACATTTGTAAAAAGACATCTAAATATAAAGAGTCATGCTGATCGTCAACACCCCTTAAATATGGGTGCCTGGGCCGAAACAGGTTATTAGGCTTAGATTGTGGCAATCAGACCCATTTACCACTGATGACCTGGAGCTTAACCTTACTTTTGGACCCAAAACTGAGCACCAAGAACTCAATTTAGCAACAGTAGAGTCGAGCCATCAATCTCTTAGCCAGGAAGGTGGTTTGGGGCTTGAGACTTGGAACTCAATAAAAAAAAAATTATGAACCCCAATGTACCCCAATATAGGCCTAGGTAGTTACACAACCTTTTACCTACATCTTTCCTACCTTTGTTCTACATAACGGGTCTGATGCTGACCTTTTACCTAGTTAGGTGCTACATGAGTGTTGTGTGGTTTTCTCAGAAAACTAGCCTCATGTATTATGCATGAAGATTCTCAGTATCACAGCAGGATTACCATTTTCTGCATAATAACTCTGTATAAGGGTCACCTCCATCGTCATCCTTGCCCGACATGCCCATAGTACACTTTTAGGTAGTACCCCTGAGGGTACCTTTCAGGTATGTAAGCACTTCATCTTCGCTGGCAAACCAGAGGAGAAAAAGACTACCATGCTGACACACTAACGCGAGACACTGATGTTCCTGCACGTAGATACTCCAGCACGCAGTGGTCTGACATCCCTCGCGGGGTGTCCTTCTCGAAACCAAGATGGGGTCCTTCACTCTCCCACATCAGGTTAAGGGGTTTGCTTTATCCTGTGGGGATTCTTGGCTCCACACTTACATACATGCTAGGTACACCTAGGTACATCTAGTTAGGGTTCGCATCGTAGGAGTACGCATTATTACTGTCATGTAGCTATATGCCTGCATATATTCATTATTTTAGCACTATGGTAGAATTCCACCTCTTCTTTACTCTATTGTTGCTTATAACCGTATATATCTGTTTCTGTTTTATGGTTGTTGCAGCACACGTATTTTATACTCGAATAACGCTGGCTCAATAAATGCTTATTGGAAAACGTCCCCACCGTTTATTCTGTGTATCTCTGAGACAAAGTAAGCACGAGTGGCTGAGCAAAAAGTATTTCACTGTTTCCACTATCCCTGAGGGGTCAGGATTGTCATGTTTGATAGTTGCCAGAAACTATTCGCTCCTTGGTAAGAGGGCTTCATAGTGGCACTGTGTGCTAGCTGGACTAACAGACTAACATATCCTTTGGGGGTGTCTGGAATCAGTTTGGACACCAATCCCTCAGTTTATGTTGTCTAAACATGCAGATCCTATAATGATTTGTAGGAACTACACGACAATTTAGCAGCAATAAAAAAATCACGATCCAGTAAGTACTTTAACGAAAAATGAAAAGCATTTCACCTCCACACACAGAACACAATACTGTAACATAAGATTCAGGAAGGCATGCTTTGTTCATTACACTGGTGTTTCTGCTCAGACAGAGATCTCATGGGGACTGTGCAATATTCGGCTCAGGTCCCCCACTCCAAGTTTCCTAATGGAACCATCCTTTCCTTGAATAGCTCTTATTCTTAAGGGATCAGGTCAACACCGTGCATCCCCTCAGGAGTGTAATCAAGTTCGAGGTCGGGGAGTCGAATAATGAAAGTTCCACCTTTGGGATGGATGCCCTGCATTGTACAGTTCATTTGGTCTCTGTTTCTGATGTGGGTCAGGCCTGGTGCACACTTCCTTTGGTGGCTAGCAGGCTTACCTCTCCAAGTGGAGCACCATGCAAGGCCACCTGAGCGAGATCATCATCTTGTTAATCTAGCCTGGCCAACTTCTTGCGGTGTCAGCAACAATGATTCTCTGGATCATGTTCTAGTGGTCCTGTGATCCTTGGCTTTGCAGTTTCTAAATGAGCCTCGAGACAAGCTCCCCACCCAAAAGAAATCTAGGAGCCAACCATGGTTGCAGAGCTGATCTTTAGTGTAGGTCATGATCTTTAAAATGTGACAACTCTTAAACATAGGTCAGGTCATGTTAACTGTTGTAGGTGGTAGGGAGTTGTTCTAGTGCCTCCACTTTCAGGTGCATCCTCACCCAGTAGGTTCACAACGAGCACTTTGAGTAATCTGCAAGAAGACACCAGGACAGGAGTGTTTCCAAAGTGAAATGTGACTCCATAGAGGACTCACAGACCTCAACCACCAGTGTGAGTGGTGCACATCCCGAACTCCGGGGCAGTTTTAGTTTGTCCCATCTAGGATCCTTAGTGGTACCTCTGTTCTGGGCAGCATCTTCCTTATATAAGGATATCTTCCTTGCCACTACTAAGCAGTCAATCAGCTCCTTCCTTCATTCAGGGTTCAAGAAGTCCTTCCTGGTAGGCCTGTAGAACTTCACCAGGTTTCTGTCCTGAACCTGGCAAAGGGATTTGGTAGTTGGAGCACGGAATCATTTTTCAGCCCGATTGGTGGATGGAGACCATGGAATCCAGTAGAGAAATATTGGAACCCTGACTAGAACTATCAGTCCCATTTTTACATCAAAGCTGCAATCAGTAGGTTCTAGTATTCAACTCTAAGACCAGTTTTAGTTCGTTATGGCCTTTTGATTATTCCTCTTAGACTGGTCCATTCAAGGTCATTGTCACAAACTGTGAGCAGAAAGATGGGGTAGAGCTGTGAGTCTCCAAGCTGGAGAAACCCAGAATAAGAGCAACAAAGCAATGGAGGCTGCCCCCAACTTTCTTTTAGCCCGTGAGTTGGAGCCCTTCCTGAGAACAATGTAGCCTCACTTTAAAGAGGCCCTTAAACCCTTCGTCAGTCTGACCCATTACAAATGATGCTTGAAATGTTTTGAAGGGCAATCCTGCAGTCCTATAATTTACATCTACTGTCTGGGCTCTCCCTCTAACCCTACATCCTGGGCACCACTAGAAAGTAGTAAAAACAGGATGACCATAGACATTTGTGTTAAACATGCTGTATACTTACATTCTCTATGGTACACATATGCTTCGTCCATGTCCCACGTGGATGGGTGGAGGACCCGGTTGCAGGGAACTGGCAGACCAATTGAAAAACATAGGAGAGGACGGTAGGCCACTCTCATTAAAAGACGACAGGGAAAGAGGCCTCTCCTGCTACTAAAATCATCTCACTTCTACATCCCTGTGAGCTGGCAGTAATCACAGTCATCAAAAGGAGGGCAAGCGTGTTGTGCCCATTTGGCCACAGAGCCCAACTCTAGGTACAAATCCATGTCACAAAAGTGCTTCTAGGACACACACATGATTGTCATGTGCTCTGAGGTGGGGCCAAAAGCTATAGCTTACTCTGTTACATTTGGGTCTGGGGCAGACTCTCTACAGAGCCATGCAGGGGTCTTTCCTCTATTCAAACATTTTACATTTGCCCACACAACTAGTACCATGAGTATACGTGACCTGTCCAATGGCCACAACCTTATTAACATATGAGGGTTATGCAAAGTGCACATGCTTAAAGATTAAGGGCCATATTTATCAAGGGATTGTGTCACTTTTGCACCTCGCAATGGGGTGCAAAGGCGATGCATGTCTTACGATGCGATTTATCAAGCCACGCAACGCCCCCTTGCATGAATTGATAAATCCAGAGTAACGCAATGCATCGCAAATCGCTGTGTTGCGTCACTCTGCTCCAGAGATGCTTTCCATCAGTGGTATGGAGTTTTCCCACGCAAAACCCATGGATTTTGATGCATGCCCATATTTGCCATATGTGGTCGACCTGGGAATACCCCAAAACTGTTACGCCTCCCCAAGTGAGGAGAAATATGTTTATATCTCCTCGTTTGTTTCCTTTTTCTATGTGTCCTGAATTTTGGTATGCCGAATACAAGAAAATGGCTCAGGTGATTGGTTTTGTGCAGGAAGGTTCCCCTTCCTGCACAAAAACAATCCTGCTAACAACGCAGGCACCCTCGCACCATGGTGCAAGAGAGACTGCGTTGATGCTAGACAGCACATTGTGTGCCAGTGCTTGGAAAAGGCAGTAATACGCCATACAATGTTAAGTATGTTACTCTCCTGCCCTTTCCCTATCACACAGAAAGGTGACTTGCTGCATGATATAATGATAAATATGGCCCAAATGTTGTACACTTCATATTGCATGACTGTTCTTGTGCAAATGCTTGATAGATAATACTCTAAACCTCTAAGTGTGACTTAGAATGAGTCAGCTACTTACATATGTTTTTCTTTTCCACCTATTCCCTCAGCTTCCTCTGAGAGCACCTTCAGTTTAGCACAGTGTAAAAACAAGCTTGTTTTAGTAAGAATTAACTAATGTTATGCATGATGCTTTTGTCCTCCAAAACCATAACTCCTCCAGTGAAAAAGAATACAAATATCAACATAATCCATCACAGTGATTTTATGCTCCATGTTTGTCAACCTATTATTACCAACGGCAGTTTCTACATAGGAGCGTAGAGGCATTGACATCCTAATTGCAGCCGTTACTTACATGTAGCCATGCATCACAACATACATACATTATGTGTGTATGCCACCACACAGAGCTGCCTTTCCTGGTAGACAGTAGGCGTGGCTTTATTCCAGATCGGCAGCTAGGGCTGTTTGACTGAACTGCACATGTCAAGCTGGCCGGTAATTTGCCTATGGCTAACGCAACATGTGCAGTTTATGCTTCCCCAGACATAGCTGTCAGGAAGTTTGGGAAGCAAGGACACAGCCCCATCGGTCTCAGATGGAGCGCTGTTGTCCCCTGTCCCAGCCAATCCTCACACTGCTCATAGCAGTTTACTATTACAAACAGCATGAGAGCAGTGCTTTCATTGGCTGAGATACATAGTGTTTTAGTTTCACGTTGACGGCCCAGCATACATTGCTCAGCTCTTCAATTCAGCGCAAGGTGTGGATTTCAAAGAGTTGGGCAACGGGCGTAAAGAAGATTGACTGGTGAGGTAAGTTGATTGTTTATTTGTTATGTTTATTTTTTATATTACATCTTGTCTTGTGTCTCGTGAAATGTAATGGCAAAGAGCTCCAATACTGCTGGTCGAGTTTGCACTCACGCTTAAAAACTGCAATAACAACATTAAGGTAGCAGCAGGAAGCACTTTGTGCCCCACCATTTTCGAGAGTTACCAGCCGCCTGTGCCAATTACTACGCACATAGTTTTTCTCAGGCAAGTCACTCGATAACTACATGCCCATTTTTCTCTAGGACTCCAACACCATCACTGTCTTTATTCTGTCCATTGCTTGGGACACTGGCACTATATTCCTTTTCTATGCTTCTATAATAACATTTCAGCTATTTTACTTTTCCAATGCTACAATGTTGCACTGCCACTGTGCTTTTAATTCTGCTTCTGTTGCTTCAATGACATTGTTAATGCCCTGTAACTAGTGCCTTCAAGTACTGACCATAGATTCATAATTGTAGTGTTTTTTGATTCGAACCAGTCCAGATTCCCACCTGGTTTGGAGCATTTGAATTACCTTTATTGAAAAAAGAAGCTAACTTTTGTTATACATTTTTCACAGTTCCTGAGTGTGGTCCTGGAGGATGCCCCAGATAAGGAATTGAACGCCACCTTGATGAAGGAACTCTCCGTACAGATTGGCAGCTTTAGCTTGCATGAGCATGTGGAGGTAGGTGGTTGGTCCTGTGGAAGAGCAGTGCAACACCTTACCACTTTAGCAGTCTAATCAATGTCAAGTCAGACAAAGAGATAACGTTGCTATCTTTAAGTCAATCAATCAATTCAATTAAATCTTTATTCGATTTCATGTCTTAAAACCATAAAAGCACAAGTTAAAATATATAATATTATAAATACGATCCACAAGGTTTAACAATAATATATACAAGTAAAAATTACAGAGTCACCAAGGCTCCAATAACACACTGATGGTGCCAGATAAACAAATCACTCTAGGTAATACAGTAGGTCCTCGCACATGATCAGGTTAATGAATGAACAAGCAAGCTGAAAAGGCAAAGTGCGTGGTGCCAGGGATAGTGTTGTAAATCAAGCTATTTAGTCACAGCTAGCCCTAAGCCTGATAGCAGATTTTAAAAAGTTAAGCACGTAAAAAACAGTGTTACCTAACAGCATTTGTAAAAAAATAAAAGCAAGTCGTACTTGCCTAAAATTGGCCCTTTTCAAAATAGGAATTAAAAAGGACTTTCTGGGGGTATCATAAAATGGGCAAAACGTAAAATAAACCATGTCCTGTGGAGATATTCCATCACAGCCACAGGTCGACAAGATTTTTCCCTTGTTCTGACCCCTGCGGTGGGCAAGGAGGAGGTGGAAAAGATCGAACCGGAACCTGGTCAGTAGAAAGCGGTCATATGAATTTATGAATCCCAGTAAGTAAGGCTCCACCATCTGGGTGGCCTTAACATGATGAAGCGACGTACGCTCGGCTTCAGTAGCTCCTTCTCCTCCCTTGCCATGATCTGATACTCAAGGAAGGTCACCTTGATAAGGTTCAGATCCTTCTTATTCGTCACATCGGGATTGTTGTTGAGGCTGCCTTTCCCCAAGCTCATTAAGCTCTTTTCAACACATCTAAGCCACGGTACCCGGGAGGCGTGATCAAGAGCCGAACAGTCTAAGAAATTTATTTTCCACGATTTGAAGATCATCTGTGGCGGTGTACCCCAGATTTCTCTGCTGTAAAGGGCCTTTGAAATACACTTGGCCCTGTAAAGCTTCAAAAGGGCTCCCACCGGTCCTTTCCACAGTCTAGAGGCAAAATTGAATATGGCTGCAGCCTCCCGGGTTAGATCGTTTTTCTTGCAGGTAAGTTGGGGCCCCCATTTCATTTTATTGTTTATTAATACCCCCAGATAAGAAAACACGCTTGACCTTGGAATCGGAGTGGGCCCAACCCTGAAGGTGTATGGCGTGCTGGAGCGGGCCCCTGCTTGCGTGATGTAAGACTTAGAATTGTTGACCTTCAGGTCGCGGTCACCCATAAATTGGACAAAGGAGTTTATGAGCATTTGCAGGCCCCGTTCAGTCCTGGCCATCAGTACGGCGGCGTCTGCGTATGGCAGAACTGGAAGACCGCGTCATCCTGCCTGAGGGAAGTTCGCCTTAGTGTCCAGGAGAGTTTTCTCCAAATTGTTGATGTAAAGATTAAATAAAAAAGGGGCCAAAATGCAACCCTGAGGGACCCCACCTCAGACATTGAATGAGCGTGACAGCTGCAGGTCGGCTGAATACCGCACGGCTGCCTTAGTATCTCGATGGAGGGCTTGTAAAAACAAGACTATATCCCTGTCCACCCCCAGGGAGAGTAGAATCTGCCACAGCTTTCCTCTGTTCACGCAGTCAAACGCGGAAGAGAGGTCAATTAAGGCCAGGAAGATGATACCAGGGCGGGCAACCATGTACTTATTCATTATCATAAAAAGGTTCAAGCATTGGTCTGTCGTGGAGCGGCCGGAATGGAAACCATATTGGGCATCTGACAAAATGTTATTGTCTAGAGCCCAAATGGATAACCTGTCCAGCAGGATCCATCCAACCACTTTAACCACCGAGTCCAACAGGGAAATAGGCCTGTAGCAATGAGTACTATCCCTGTTCCCCTTTTTAAAAACCGGGATGATAATGGAGGTTGCCCAAGAGGCCAGGGGGCCGGACCTAACAGCCGCATTGATAACAGAGGTGAACAGGGGTGCCCAAAACTCCAAATCGGACAGGTATAGGTCGGGGGGATTCCATCCGGTGCAGGGGCCTTATTGCGCATCATACCGGCAATTCCCCGCCTCACTTCTTCCTCCGTAACTAACAGAGAGCCCCCAAACATACCCTCAAAATGGCTGACCCAGTAATTCTCTATAATATGGGCATCCAGGACATTTACGATCCCTACTCCCAGGAAGGGGCTGTTGATGATGCTCCAAAGCTTGGCACTACTCTTGATGTTTGTAGCTTCCATGAGCTTGCTCCATGCTTCCTCCTTCAATGCCTCCTTACGCTTGCTGAGGGCTATTTTATATTGCTTTCTAAAGTGCCATCCCTGGGGGTGGCGTGCAGTGCTTCCCTGAGCCTCCTAGCGGCAAGGGAGCATTCTGAGCTAAACCATCTGGGTGCCCTAACTCGGTGGCTTTTAGGGGCGGGGACCGTCAGTAACTCAGCGATAGAGCGAAAAATAGATTCAAAGGCATTGACAATGGCCTTGTCCGGCTGCATCTCTGTGTCCCGACAGATCTGAATCTCGTTCTGGCACTTGTCCAGGAAGGCCTTGTGAAAGGAACCAGGGATAATCTGCACCCATTTAAGCCTTCTACCTCCGCTAAAGGGCTGTAGTGCTCCTCCCCCTCACTCCTCTTTGTCAACCCCAATACAGGCCAGCTGACTTTGAGACATAGTGGGTTATGATAGCTATGGTTACTGGCTATAATAGAAAAATCAAGAATCAGGTAAAAAAGAGGGGTGGAGACAAAGATAAAATCAATAAAGGAAGGTTCACGACCAAGAAGGTGGGGATTAAGTCCCTCTGGTCTGGGTCTGATTTGGCCATGGCTGATTGCAGATCAAGATCACCAACTAGGGAATTTAGTTTGTCCCCCTGGCCACTATGTTCGAAATGAGCATCGGCAAAACGAGGACAGGGAGAACCCCCAATGCCCCCAGTACCCTGCAACCTTGAGTCCCCACAGGGAGGAACGCTAAAATCACCCAGCAAGACAATGGTACAGGTGTGACGGGGAAGCAATAAAATTGGTCAAGAAGGTGCCCAAGCGTGTGATGTTACAAACCTCAGGGAGGTATGAAGTAGCATTATAAAAATTAAAAAGCAGTAGTAGCAAGGCCTGCAGGCAAGGATTGTCAGTGTTGAAAGTCTTCAATACCTCCTCTTAGTCTGAGTGAGACATAAACAGCTAGGCCCCCCTTGGGGCGGCCAGCCCTCGAGGGAGTTGTGGGCACATTAAACAACTTGTACCCTTCCAGGAAGAAAGGGTTGTCAATGGCCCAGGTCTCCTGCAGGCAAATGATATCAAACTTTTGAATGAAACAATGCCACTCAGGGTCTGTAACTTACCGGCCAAACTTGCTATATTCCAGGAAATTAGGTTGCAGGAGTTAATGCCCTTAGGGTGGCTGCTCAGATTATTATGGGCCTGCCGATGCATGAGATCCGTTTATGGAGAAAGGGCCATGGAGATCATAGACACTGGCCCTTCAAGTCAGTCGCAGTAGTCGAGAGGCCCCAGCGATGCAAATGCATTGAAGAGTGGGACAAGTGAGGGAACCTGAGGCCACTTGTGAAAGGCCGTGCGGGAAAGTCTCCTTGGGAGCCAAGGGCTTGGGCTTGGAACCAGGGGTGGAGGTCTGTAAAAATAGCCCAGGGGAAGGGCTGTGATGGAGGTAACAGGGCCCGTGCTGTTACGACGGCTGGCAGCATGAAGAATTCTCTCTGCCAAGTGAGAACGGTTGAAGTTAATTATTACGCAATCACTGCCACTGCTCTTTTTGGATCCTCCTATCCAGGCCACCCTCCGAACCATGATGATGTGCCTCTCCACTCTAAAGCCCAAGGTCGTGTTATTGTTCAGCCAATGAAGGACTTTATTTTTTAGCTGGTAGAAGTCCTCGCTAGAGCCCGGCTTTAGCACAGGTACATTGCCCAGAATCTTTAAGTCATTTCAGTTACATTTTGATTGTTTACATTTGTTTTTTTATTGGGGGCACACAGCACTCGAACTGGATATGCCTTTTAGGAGAATGGGACTTGTTTATCTGTAGGCATGTTTCTTATTCAGTTTACCTTGTTAAAGACTCACTATGAGTAAGACACACAGGAAAACTCCCATGAAGTGGGGAGGTGTTACTATCTATTTGTGACTCATGCTGCCTTTATGTACTTCATTTTAGTGATTCATTTTCTGGTACTTTGGAAGGTGCTTGTCTTTCTATGAAGACAGTGAGTTGGTCGTACACTATCTACGTAGTATGTATCTATGTGGTACGTAGTATGTTTGGCTCCACAACGATTCTCTGCAACATCTAAGCATGTACTACGCATCAAGTGCATTCTATTTGCATTCTCACAGATTTGGTGGGATTAAGGTTAAATATCATCGACACCCTGGTATTCTAGAATGAACATGTTGTGAGAAGAGCTTCTCTGTGTAGATGAAAGTGATATTCACTCAATGGAAACCTCATGACATAGGACATAGGAGACACTCCTCACCTCAGATGACCACTAGTCTGGTGCTTCCCTATGTTTCACCACGAATATCTAGCTCCCTTTCCTATCTTATTTCGGTGATCCTCCAGAGAGAGGCAGATGATTTTGTCAGGTAAACCAGAGCTTATCAGTCCTTGATGTGATGTTTCACACTTTACTGTCTTCACTCAGAAGAGTGACTTCAATCTGATGAAAATCACTCATGCGTGAGTGAATGTGTTGTGCTGACTACGTGTGTATGTGGTATTTCTATAATGCAAACCTAGCCAAACAACAACAGAGATGTATTTCTTTATTATTTATTGTGCACAAAAATATTCTGAAAATTTGTAAAGACTGCACAGATTTAAGATAAATATCTTGCAACTCTCACAAAAAGACTTGTTTATGTACAGTGCATCTTGGCAGACACTTAATAAAACATTAAGGTTACATAACACCCCCACTATTGTTAATTCACTCAGATATACCCATGACCGGTAGTGCTCTATAAGAATGGCATCAGGATGGTTTGTTTATGAGAGACAATATGCCTCAAAAATGTATTTGTATACAAAAATGTCATGTTTGTAAAACATGATGTTGATACCTGTTAGACCTGGCATCATTGGCGTGGGTTTCCCCTGTATTTTTGCCTTTGCCTCCTGTTATTTGGCTGTGTGTTGGACTTCGTTTGTGCTGGTCTAGATGCTTTGGGCACTTTGCCACTGCTGTTCAGTGCCAAAGTGCAGGTGCTCCCTCTGTAAATTGTTGTTATGGATTGGTGATTCCTTGCTTGGCATATTTGATTTACTAGTCAGTCCCTAGTACAGTGCATTGTGTGTGCCCAGGGCCTGTAAACCAAATACTGCTAGTGGGCTTGCAGCACTGATTGCACCACCCATACAAGCAGCCTTTCAAAGGTAACTCAGACCTGCCACTGCAATGTCTGTGTGCAGTCTAGTACTGTCATATCAACCTGGCAAGTGCACCCACCTGCCATACCCTAACCTTCCCTTTTCTTACAAGTGAGTCACCCGTAAGGTAGGCCCAAGGTACCCCTGTGGGCAGGGTGCAGTGTATGGTAAAGGTAGGACATGTCGTGATGTGTGTAACATGTCCTGATAGTGAAATGCTGCCAATTTCGTTTTCCACTATTGAAAGGCTATCTGTCCCATAGGATAGAATCAGAGAAAATTTATAACATCTTATAAATCTTACTTCCCACTGGGACAAGATTGAAAGATAAAGTTTAGTATGCCTGATCTCAGAATATAAAGATGCATCTTTTAATGGGGATGATTTTTACCTTCTGTGTTTGAAAATACCACTTTTAGAAAGTAGGTATTTTCTTGCTTAGCCATCCTGTGTGCCTCTGCTGGTTTGTGTATTGACTGTCTGGTTTTGGAGTGGCAGGGGCTGGGGATGTGCATTCTGTTCAGACAGCCACTTGGGGGGGGTGATTCAATGATTGGCATATTTGATTTACTAGTCAGTTCCTAGTACAGTGCACTGTGTTTGCCCAGGGCCTGAAAACCAAATGATGCTAGTGGGCTTGCAGCACTGATTGTGCCACCCACACAAGCAGCCTTTCAAAGGTAACTCAGACCTGCCACTGCAGTGTCTGTGTGCAGTCTAGTACTGCCATGTAAACTTGGCAAGTGCACCCACTTGCCAGGCCCTAACCTTCCCTTTCTTACATGTGAGCCACCCCTATTGCAGGCCCAAGGTGCCCCTGTGGGCAGGGTGCAGTGTATGTGAAAGGTAGGACATGTCCTGATGTGTGTAACATGTCCTGATAGTGAAATGCAGCCAATTTCGTTTTTCACTATTGAAAGTCTATCTATCCCATAGGATAGAATGGGAGTGTATTTATAACATCTTATAAATCTGACTTCCCCCTGGGACAAGATAGGAAGATAAAGTTTAGTATGCCTGAACTCAGAATATAAAGATGCATATTTTAATGAGGATGATTTTTACCTTCTGTGTTTGAAAATACCACTTTTAGAAAGTAGGTATTTTCTTCCTTAGCCATCCTGTGTGCCTCTGCTAGTTTGTGGTTTTGAAGTGGCAGGGGCTGGGGACATGCATTTAGTTCAGACAGCCACTTGGGGGGAGGTGTGTCCTTCCTTACCAGGCTGAGTCAGGGCTGGGCTGAATAGATCTAAGCTGAATTTAGAGTAGGGGGAGGAGATTTCTTTCACATCTGAATGGGCCTGGTCTGCTTTGAACAATGCTGTCTCCACCTCCTGCCGGAAAGCTGCACCAGAGAGGACAGAACTGGTATTCACTCAGCACAGACCCTCTCTGACACCAGAGAACAACGAGAAATGGACTATAAGAAGTGGGGCCCAGAACCCTGCACTTTAGATTACTTCTGGGAATTCAAGAGGAACCTTTGCCAAGGAGAGGAGCTGGAGAAACTAAGGAGAAGTACTGTCCCTTTGCTGTGAGCTGTTTGGGGTTGGCCTGCAGTGGCTGTTTCTGCCAAGGAAAGGACAAGGACTTTGCTGTGTGCTATGTCCCTTGCTTGAGGAAGATCTCCAAGGCCTTGAAGTAGTGCTTGCCTCCTGTTTTGAAGTCTCAGGGATACAAACACTACACCTCCAGCTCCTTGAACTTCCTTGCTGGGAGTTCTGACCTGCCAAGAGGTGCCTGTAGCTGTTCTGGGCCTCTGGAGGTTGTCCTGCTGTTGGAAGCTGGAAAAGTATTGCAACGCCGAGAAGCACGACACATCCGTACCTGTTTCCGAAGCATTGCCGAAGAAACCAATGCAGCGCCTGCCCGCGGCTTGAGAAATCGCTGTACGCCGCATCGAGTGCACCGATCTCCGAGGTCTGAGATCACCGCACTGATTCCGACCCAGGCCCTGCTGTGCAGCTGCAAGAACCAACGCATCGTGGGACCGCGGCTGAAGAAATTAACACAGCGCCGTTGCCGCCGCCGCCGCATCGAGAACCGATGCATCCCGGATCCTATAGCATCGCACCTGGGTGCCAAGTCTGCAAGAACACCGAGGCCGCTGTAAGAAACCGGCGCATCACCTCTCCACACTGTAAGAAACCGACACATCACCTCCCCTTCAGTAAGGAACTGATGCATCACCTCCCCTGCGCGGCAGTAAGGGACCGACGCATCACCTCCCCTGAAGTAAGGAACCGACGCATCACCTTCCCTGGGTATAAGGAACTGACGAATCACCTTCCCTGCGGCTTTATTTTTTAATGATTTTGACCCATCTAAGGTACTCTGTGTTGAAAGTGTTGCATCTATAGTTTGCTATGGACAGAATTGTTTCTACCTTTTAAAAATCACATTTTGATTACTGTATGGTGGATTTTTGTCATTTTGGGTCTTGTTTAGTTCAGATAAAGATTACTTATTTTTTCTAAACTGGTGTGGTGTCCATTTATATGTTATTTCACTGTGTTACTGTATGCATGCACAAATGCTTTACACACTGCCTCTGAGATAAGCCTGTCTGCTCGTGCCAAGCTACCAAGGAGGTGAGCAGGGGTTATTTTAGAAGTGTATCCCCCTTGCCCTGACTAGGAAGAAGGGTCCCTACTTGGACAAAGATGCAAACCATTGCCAACAACTAGAGACCTCATTTTTAACAATACCATTATGATTTGTCATAATACTTTAAATAAGCCTTCATCAGTATAGTAGGAGGTGGCCCAATTAATCTGAATGCATAGTGGGTAACAAAACAATCTTAGGAAGTCAATTAGACCTCGGCTGATGGCCCACAAGCTCTCTAGTTCAGCTGAGGCACTCACTCCCTCTATGTATCTGTTGCTGGGGTGATTGCACAGAAGACAGAGAAGTATTTTGCGCAGGTGCAATCCTTTGTTTATTGGTTTGTCAATTTTATTATGTTTCTCTGAAACATACCCCATAATTGTGGATTTCCTTCTGAGAACAAAAAGACCAAAGGTACTTACATGCTAGGTGTGTTTTTCCTAAAGAGTGGTGGTCATCTGAATTGATTCCTTTTCGGTGCCTCCAGGCTCTTCCTGACAGCACCAAACAGGAAAAATGGATGTCTAAAGGCCAGGCACAAATAGGATGGGATTTCCAATATACATTATTCAACAGCCATATTGTTCTTGGGTTGCTGTTTTGAAGTTTACAAGAGCATACCAAGCTGAGGCTCCACCTCTAGAGATCTGGAGCTTTGTTCATCACTAAATGAGAAAGGCAAACCACAACGCTGGCAAGGTGGGAACTCTGCGGATTTACGGTAGGGTTTCAGCTATGCCAAACTCTAAACGAGTCACTGTGAGAAACCAGGACCTGTTTGCAGTGTCCTCCCACTTTTTGCGCCCACTTTGAGCTACTAGGTGTTGGTTTTCTGACTCTGACTGCTCCCTGGGCTCTGCTAACCAGACCAAGGGCCTGTGCTCTGATTAAAAGCATATGGTAGTTAGGTGTAACTAAAATTGGTACTGACAGCCTAGCTATAAGTGCCTAGTATATAATAGGGCATGTAGGTTTAGAGGCCCAGTAGACTTTATGCACTTAATTGTGCACTATTGTATTGCCGGTTGTCATTTTAAAGGCAACACTGCTTTTCAGGCTGCCTTTACATTAAATTCATGTACAAATTCAACTTTGGAATTAAAGGTGCTTCCAAAGCTTTAAACTACCTTATTTTGACATATAAGTCATCCCTAAGGTCTCCCCTAGGTGCCCCAGGAGTAGGGTGCCCTGTAACTGTAAGCAGGGGCTTTATAAAATACGTTTTATAAGCCCTGGTGAGGGAAAAAGTGCTGATTTGTTTTTTCCCATTGTAGAAAACTAGCTTCATAGGCTAACATGGGTATATTTTATTTAAGAATAAATATTGACAGGAGAAAGCTGAAAATGTCATTCATAGACTTACATTAATAGTTAGAATAAATCCAACTGCTTGTCATTGTTAGATTTGTTATAAAAACTATTACAGACAAATACTTATAGAACTTTCTTTTCTGCAAGCCAAAATCCAGCCTTACATCTGTCCTTTCGTGATAGACCTGCCTCTGCCAGGCGGAGCCAAGCTGTCTTAATGAGTTGTGAAGTGGCTTACCAGAGAGACAAAGGGTTTCCCATGTGTGGAGAACTGCAGATGGAGAAGCAAAATTCAGGATGGGGGTGGAGTAGCCAGACTGGTCTTCAAAGGGAGAATGATACTTTAGGACAGCACAGGCTCACCCCCACATCCTGCACCCTCAGCCACACAAGAGCCCTTGTAATTAGATTAGTGACGGGGCTGGAAGGGGAGTGTTAGAGCATCTTAGCCACGCCAGTGGGTTGGCTTAGCCAGATCTAACCCGCTAGGCAAGAGTTTCTCTAGCTTGGATTTTGGAAGACTAGTGCTTTCTGGGACAAGAATATGCCACACTTTGGAGTAAGTAGTCATATCTGAGGGAAGCACCCTGCATTTCATTGGTCAGGTTTGCCCCCCTGCTTGAGGCCCAGGAACATTGAATAAATATGGAAGAGTTGCCAAGCACCACAGATCTATTTGTCTGAAACAACAAGGAGAAGAAGGACTGCCCTGCTGTAACCCTGATCTGCACCCTAAAGACAGCACTCTGAAGGACTCCACCTGCTGCACAATATGGTACTACAGCCCTAAGAACTTTGACTGGCTTCATAAGTATTAAGGAGTGGGCTCCCTTGAAGCTACAGGTTAACAGAGCCCACCTGTATCATCTCCACCAAGAAGTCCCCATTCTGGAGTTCGTCCAGCGGACTTTAAGGATTTGGCAAGGGTGCATTGTGGGAATTGTAGTCCCAACATCCCAAGGACCACCTCAGAGCATCTAGACCCTTGGATTGGTGTTTTGGACACTTTGAACCCACAAGAGGAACTTCAGGAAGAAGTTCCAGAACTTTGGAGAAGTTCGGAGCAACTTATGTAAAAAGCTCCATAGGTTGACCAGGTGCATTGTGGGAGTTGTAGTCCTGCATAAAAAAAAACACTTCTGGAAAGTGTTACATCGTGGGTCGCATGAACTCTGGACTTTGTCCCGGTCCAGCCTGACCTTTGTTAACCCTTTGAGCACTGTGTGCTTCTATGCGCTAGTTTTACTTTTAATCTTTAAAAATTCATATCTTTGGGTCCTTACATTGGAGTTTTGTCGTTTTCATGTCTATTTAATGATAAACATATTTCCTATTTCTATACATTGATGTTGAGTTTTTATTGTGTGTTGTGCCTTACCTATTTAATGTATTGGTGTTTTTAAATGCTTTGCCCAGCTATCGCCTAAGTTAAGCCTGCCTGTTTGCAGTCAGCTATCATGGGTTTACCAAGGGAATAATTTATTGAGACCTTGACTGGACCTCATCTCGTATTTGCAGATTTATTGCTAGTGGTAGGTCCCTACCTACTCCAAACTAATAAGTCATTGGGACAATCTCAACCTCCACACCTACGCTGACAATCTGCTGGGACTGCAACTCATTGTTTGTGTCATGTCTGATTACAGTCTAAACACCAATCCATCTTTGAAGGGTCAAAGAACCTTCCTGCCTTTGCAGGGTCAAAAGACTTTCCTCAATGCCCTCTCCCCTTGAAGTTGGAGTAGCTCACAGCCCCCCTTCCATGTGCAGGTTTTTGTGGGTCTTGTGAGGACTCTTTAGATTTTTTATCTTCTTTTCCCTGGGCTTTCCCCATCCTTCTTTCTTCGGATTACCCCCCTGGTGTTGATTAGAAACCCTCATCGTTATCCACTCATCAGCTGTCTCCCCCAGTTCCCTCGGACCAGACAGCTTAGAGTCCAATAGATACTGTTGTAACTTCTCTTGTACACAATGAGTAAGAATGTGCTTTTTTGGGGGGGAATATTTTTATCAGAGAGAGAGACAAAGAAACAATTTTCTCATCCCCCCTCATTTTATCCCCTATGCCCCCCCACTCCCTGGCCCATACTTTTTATCAGTGCATAATTCCAATCCCGTGGTGGTGCATAGGCCTCCAACATGCTTACATAAAACAATTAGGAAATTCAAAGCGCCAAGTGCAAAAGCTCGCAAAGCTATACATCTGTACTTTACATTTCACATTTTGTTACATAGCAGCATAGGTATTTAAAGTGACAGTTTAGACAAATCCATAAAGGTGCTAAATGCAAAGTGCATGGTGCAAACATTTTTTTTCCCTTTCCTTCTTTTCCCACCTCCTTTTTCCCTTCCTTTATAAACACAGGTGTTATCTGAATCCTGGAACGAAAGTTCCCTCATCAGGTTCGTTATTGCCTTAGGGTTCGATTCCTTCCCCATAGAACACCGCCTGGTTTATCCACCCCAGTACCTATCCAATTGTTCAACCTACTCTTATTAAACAATTAAGGAATTTAAAGTGCCTGGTGCGTAACATTCAAACCTATATATCTATACATTTTATTCCTAAATATAAATACATAACAACATAGTGATTTAAAATACCTCCCTTCCCTTCCCCCAAGCCTCGTTAGATCATTGGGTGTTTCTTTCTCCCAGCCCATACCCTCTAGTCTGTTGACCCCCTTTTGATCCGGTTATTCAACCCAGTCGGATACAGGTTTCCAAATTTCTTTTTTCTTCTTTTTCGCTTTATATCCCTTTCGTCTATATATAGCTCTCTCTAGGTTGTATACAGCCAATAATCGAGCCACCCATTGTTGGATTGAAGGAGGAATCAGATCTAGCCAGGCTGATGCAATACATAGCCTATATACAGCCATTTCTATGGTTAATAAAGCACCTCCTTCTTTTTCCATTAGGCTAGATATTCCCAGCAAAATTAATGGCGGGTCCAGCTCGACCTGAAACTGTAATTTCTCATCTAGAAATCCCTTTATTTCCCTGATCAGGGGGCCAAGCTTGCTGCAAGTCGCAAACATATGAATGATGTCTGCTTTATAAAAAGCACACCGTGGGCAATAAACTTCCTTCCCGTTACTCCATTTCGCTATTCTGTTTGGGGTATAGTAAAGCCCAAAGCATGTCTTACAGAATTGCACTTGGAGATTGGCCGGTATTAATATTGTCTGGGTGCTTAAAAATATATTTTGGAAGGTGGCTGCCGTGATCCCTAGCCTTTCTTTCCACTTGTTGGCACATATTTCCATATCGTCTTTGGTATGTTCGTTCAGCAGCTTATAAATTATTCCAATCCTAGAAGGCGTGGGCAGTATTACTCTATCTACCAATTCATTTCTCCCAAGGTGATCCTCCCTACCCACATTGTTTTGTAAAAGTCCCTAACCTGCAGATATTTAAAAACAAATCCTACGGGTAAGGCCAAATTTTGAGGTCAGCTCCATGTATGTTATAATACCCCTGTGGAAATAAAAACAGCCTAATTGTTTAATACCAGCATCTAACCAGGTCTTAAAAGGTAAGTCGTCAAAAATATCTGGTAAGTTTCTGTTCTGCCATAGCGGTGTGCAGTAATTTAGCCTGCCTAGCCCAATTAAACGCCGTATTGACCTCCAGATTCTAAAGGCCGTGAGTAGTGTCTTTAACTGGACTCTTTTATAGTACCCGTAGCTTAGCTGATGCCAAAGGCATCCCCAAGCATCGGGCCAATCACAAGTTCCCATGGGGTGGGATATTTTGTATGCATCCTTCTATAATCAGTATTCAAAAGTGTGGTAAAGTGCGTAAGTGAGGTTGCCCACCAATACAGCTTCAAGTTAGGAAGGGCCAGGCCTCCGCGCTCTCTGGGTAGTGATAAATATTTAAATGCTCTTCTTGGCCGCGAATAGGCCCAGATAAATTGTGCAAAAATATTCTTGAATTTTTTAAACCAGAGATTTGAGAAAGCGAGGGGTATTGCTCTAAAAAAATATAACAATTTGGAAAAATAAATCATTTTAATAATGTTGGTTCTACCTATAAGGGTTAGATGTATATGATCTAGCTTCTTTAGCTCTTTCCTGGTCTCCTCTGCGCAAGTCCCCAGATTTTCCTTGACTACCTGATCCAAATCCAAGCTAATCTTAACCCCTAGATAGTTTGCTATCTTGACAACCCGATTATCATTAAAAGTAATACATTTGTTAACAACTATTTGTTTTTTTTCCCAGTTCAGGGCATAGCCTGAGAGCACACCATATTTTCGTGCTTCTTCTTCTATCACCCCCATAGCCTGTGCTGGATGTAGAGTTACAATGGCTATGTCGTCAGCATAAGCCAGAACTTTGCTCTCATACCCATATCTGACCATGGGGGGGATGTAGTGGGCCGCTGCTAGTTGTTTTAAGAAGGGGCCTATATACAGAGCGAATAGGAGTAGTGAGCAAAGATGGCAGGTGACTAACTGCGGCCGTTCTCTCCATCTTCCTCGATGGATCGACGATTTGGTGATCGACTGCACAGCCTGAGTGAGACGCCGGCGGACAGCACAGAGTGCAACTGGTGGCAGGAAGCGCTGGAGATCGCGCTGCGGCTCACCATTGCCGCGATCATGAACTAGGTATCTCTACATAACCGCATTGTTTGGCGGCGGGCCAGGAAGATACCGTCCCGCTGGATGGCATCAAGAGGTGGGAAAGCCATGTGAGGATGAGTCTCTGCAGCTCCCAGTAATAGTGGAGCAAATGCAGGGGGCTGCAAACTGCAGGAAGATAATAGAGCTCTTCCGGAGACTAAGCAACGCAGCGGAGCTGGTAAAACGAAACGAGAACCCTGTGTAAAGAAACAAACCGCTCCCAAACCCGGTGTGCAGGTAGAGATGGGGTCTGCTCAACTGAGGATTGCCTCAATATTTGCAAACATGGCAGGGGCAGGGGTCACACAGGAAAAGGCTGTACCACAGGAGGAAGGGGGGTATCAGACTTTAACTGAGGAGACTGGGGAGGATAATAAGGTTGCAAGGGGGGGGAGAAGATGCATGCTCTTTGACTGGCACAGCAGGGAATCTAGCCCCACCAGACAACTTAATGGATAAACCCTCAGGGAATGAATTAAGACTGAAAGAACAGACCCAATCGACACCTAAGGCTCAGGGATACACGCCAAGGAGGCAGACCATGGGGAGGAAGTCGTAAGGGAGAAAACCCGGGTGACATTCTTATGTGCAGGATCGTCCAGAAACCAGCAGGTGCAAGCATGTGCTTTCTCACCAGAAATATATGGGGAAAAATTCTACTCTCTGACAGATGAATCCGAAGCATCTGAACAAGACGATATGTCATCAAGCGGAGAAGCTTTATCAGAGGATAGTACTTGCTCCTCAACTCAAACAACACAAAGGAAAAAACCAATGAATAAAAAGAAAAACAGAAAGGAAAGCTTAAAAAAAAGCACCAGTAAACAACTCAAGTGGGATTATTCCAATACACAGATATGGTCACAGAAGGAGGGAGGAGATGAGATGACAGGAACTAAAGAGCCATCCCTGTTGACCATCTTAGCATCAATCAAACAAGTTCAGGAAGAAAACAGAAATGAAGGGCGCAGAGCCAGGATCACCGCAAAAAAAGTCCAAACTGGGATTCGCAAGTTAAACAAAACTTGTGGGGCAATTGTGGATCGTCTGACCACGGTCGAGACTCGAACAGAGGCACTAGAAGCTGAGGTGGAATCCCTAAAGGTGCAAGGCACGGGACAAAGTGCGGTTATGACCGATCTCATGACCAAATTAGAAGATTACTAAAATCGCCAGAGGAGAAATAACCTGCGCTTTTTAGGGATTCCGGAAGGTCTGGAAGGGAACGACCCTAAAAGCTATATGGTAAATCTTCTCAAGGGCTCATTTCCAGAGCAAACAAGCTGGGACTGGGATGCAGAAATACAGAGGGCTCATCGCTGTCCCTTATTCAGGAAAAAACAAACACAAGATGCCGGCGAAAAACCTAGAGCAATGTTGGTTTTCTTCGGAAACTTCCTACTGCAGTAATTGATATTTGATAAAGCCCACCCCAATGCTCCAAAGACCAGCAATGGGCTCTCGTTTTTGCACGGCCAGATTTTGCACATGCAACAGTTGAAAGACGGTGGCGATTAAGGCAACTTTTTTCTCCTTTCCAAAAACTTGGAGCTGAGGACTTTTTACAAAATCTGGCCAGACTCAAGATAATAGTTGGAGGAATAACCCGCAGCTTTACCTCTGAAGTACAAGTGCAGGAGTACTTAGAAGAAATAAAGAAAAAAGGCGAAGGGAACAGATTTCCTAAATAAAAAAAAGACTGGTGCATCACAATCCTCTTGGTTAAGACCGGGAGTAAAAAAGTCTGAGCAGTCAGGGGAAAATATGAGATGATGGGTTGAGGGAGATGGGAGGGCAGAATGTCAGCCGCACATCGATCAGGCAATGCCTGATTGCCCTTATGCTAGGGTGGGTGAGGGGTGGGGAGGGAGGGGGAAGGGGGGCGGTGGCTCATGTTAAGGGTGGTGCGGGTGTAAAAAATGAGGTAGCAGTTTGGGTAGAGGTATTGAGATGGGTGACAACTGGGATCTTTAAATGTACAGGGAACAAAAAAAATTAGGTAAACAAATGAAACCAAGAGAATGGGGAAACTAAGTATAGCTACATTGAATATTTGTGGTCTAAATGATGTAAAAAAGAGACAGATAGTGTCGCAAGGATTACAGCTACTACAGGCGGACATTGTCTGTCTGCAACAGACCCACCTTGATGGTACACAAAAAGATCTGTTGAAGTACCTTGGCTATACTGTAGTAGGGGCAACGACTCAGGGAACCCATACAAGGGGGGTCGCGATACTAGCCAGGAAAAAATCTATTCAATTTTCGAAAGTACGCACAGATGGGTTAGGACGATGGGTAATTGCAAATGGGAGGGCCCCAGAGCTCCCTAATTTTACTTTATGTTCCATATACGGCAGCAATGTGGATGATCCAACCTTATTGGAATGGCTAACTAATGAATTGGTGTACTGGTCTCTGCCGTTAATTGTCTGTGGGGATTTTAGTATAAATCTTGATTCCAATTGGGGACGAGATCAGAGGTATATGGGAAGGAAGCTGAGGGTCTTTCAGGCGCTATGCAGCCTATGTCAGGTACACGGTCTGGGCGATGTCTGGTCCTTAAAGAGGCCCGCAGATCATGGGTTTACTTATTATTCAGCCCCACACCAGAAGCATGTAAGGCTGGATTACTTTTTTGCTTCATCTACACTCTTGGGTAAATGTAGAATTGACCGACACCCTAGGGTGCTGTCAGAACACAGCCCACTGGTATTGCAGCTAGAGGGGGGTGGACTAGTTGAGAAGCTTTCCGCATGGACTTTTGAGAGGGCCCTATTACTCGACGAAGATTATGTAGGACATATGAAAGAGTGGATCCCCGATTTTTTGCAAAGAAACATGGGTACGTCATCACTGGGAGTGGTTTGGGATACTTTAAAAGCAGGAGTGAGGGGGGAGACAATACAGTACTCAATCATGAAAAGGAAAAAAGAGAAAAACCAGAGGAGTATTAGTCTGCAGAAGCTAGCCCAGGCAGAAGAAAGATCGGCTGTGGCTTTAAGGCAAAATCAGGGGACGAAAGAAGCGCAAGAGGAAGTGGCCCATGTAAAGGCAGGTATCCAAGGAGAGCTATTAAGAAAAGCTTTCGATAAAACATTAGCTCACCGTGAGAAATTATATGAATGTGGGGAAATGATTTGCCATTTGCTAGCTGTTAGAACAAGAGGTGACACGTAGCAAAATCTTGTCAATAAATGATCCTGTGTTGGGGAGGGTGTCGGATTCAAGAGAAATACGGGGGGCCTTTTTTAGATTTTACCAGGCACTTTACATGGAGGATGTGGGGAGAAGGGGGAGGAATGTGGAAACTCAAATAAGCCAATATCTAGATGCTTATTTGATGGAGTCTTTGACGCATGAAGAAAGTGAGGTTTTAGAGTCCCCAATAGTGTGGGATGAAATCACAGAGACAATGGTAAATCTACCCAGAGGAAAAGCGGCAGGGCCCGATTTAATTCCTACAGAATTTTATAAAATCTTTAGAGAAGAACTTAAAGAAATCTTGATATCCGTGTTTCGTCAGACTGCGGAGGGGGTGGCACCACCAGAAACTTGGGCGCTGGCAAAAATGATAATCTTCCCTAAAAAAGATAAACCTGTTCAGGAGCTGGGCTCCTATCACCCCATAACCTTAATCAATGGAGATGTTAAAATATATTTCAAAGTTTTGGCTACACAGCTCTCACAGGTCATTGGTAAGATGGTGTTCGAGGGGCAGCATGGTTTTATCCCCAGTAAGGGAACAACAGAGCACATTTGAAGGGTTATTACCCTGTTTGATGTAACCCAAGTGTCAGGAGACCCTATGGCGGCAATATTTTTAGACGCCGAGAAGGCTTTTGATAGGGTCTCCTGGCCATTTCTTTGGGGTAAAATGCAAAAGAAGTGGATAGGGAAAAGGTTTACCAAAGCAGTACAAGCCTTATATAAAGAACTGGAAGCCAGGGTACTTATAAATGGGGAAATGACAGAACCATTGAAAACCATGAGTAAGGATGTGCTTTTTAAGGAATAAATTGTACAGTCCCTTATAAGTACTCACCTGGTAACCTTAAATCCAGCCCTCTAGTGCCTTCAATGAGATGTCTTCAAAGTCCACCCAGGACTGTGTCTTTACTTTCTGGGTGCCCCTGAACTTCACCCTGTTCTGCTCTGGTGTGAGACCAAAGTTTCCAATTAGAATATTTCTCATGTGGGAGTAGGATTCTGCCTTATCCCCCTCTAGGGTAAGGAGCCTATCCCTCCCAGGTACTGGGATCCACTCCCACAGAAGTGAACCCCAGTATCTGGAGTGGACCCTTCTCACCTTAAGGGCCCTTTCAAATGCAGTCAGCCATTTGTCAGTGTAGTACTCCTCTACTTACTTAGGAACTATCCCCCTGGAGATCCTTGGATCAAACCCGCCACCCCTGGACATCTCATCATCTTCCCCATTTTCGCTGTCACCATTCTTTCTTGCTTTTGCCACTCTGCCCACTTCTTTTTAGCTAGGTCCAACTTCTTCTCTTCCAGAGCTATGGAAGATAACTGAGCCTGAAGCTGTCCCTCTGCAAGGGACAGCTCTGGTTCCTTTGTGGGGGAACCTCCCCTTCTCCCGTTGGCTGGAAGTCTGACTTAGTACTAGATGTAATGGAAAGGTTGTCATCATCCTCCTCCTGGAGGTTGTTGCAGGGGTCCTCTGCCCCCTCCCCTTCATTCCCTGGAGCTGACTATGCCCAGGCCTTAAGGGACCTAATAATTTCTGCTTTCCAAATTCTATTAGCAGTAGGTAGCCCCCTGGCCCTACACTATACCCTAAGCTCATCCACTGTGAGGTTAATTAGGTTAGCCAGATCAGGTTCCATGGTAACCCTCGTTTTGGGTCACTAAAAAAGCGTTTGCAAGCAAAGGTAGAGCAAGTTAGAAAAATAAGAAATACATTTTAAAAAAAACAGTTTAGTCCAAAGTATTTAAAAAAAAAAAATCAATTTCAGTCAGTTTACTGGATTTTTAAGGATCATCACTTAATTATTGTATGGTGTTGTCAAACACAAGTATTGGATCCCACCAGTGTACACCAAATGTTGGATTGTGGATTACTAGTAGGGGTAAGTAGGTACCATATATTAGTAATAAGGCCACAATCACAATATAAGGCCCAGTCAAGGTTACAATAAATTATTTCCTTCCCCAACCCTTGGAAGCTGGCTGCGAGCAGGCAGGCTTAACTTAGGAGATAGGTGTGTATAGCATTTAAAAACACCAATACATTAAATAAGTAAGCCACAACACACAATAAAAATCCAACACCAATTTATAAATATTGGAAATATGTTTATGATTAAAATGACACTAAAATGACAAAAGTCCATTGTAGGGAACTGGCTATATGAATTTTTAATGAATAAACAAGTTCTGCTGCCTAAAAGCCAAAAACCAAAAATATAATGGTACCTAAAAGGGATTTATTTTTCAAAACTTCTTTTAACCAAATGGCATATGTCTCACTTCTTCAAGATGTCTCACCATGACATCGCAAATCAATTGAAACAATGCATGCATCAAAGTATTGAATGAAATAAATTCAGTAAGCCAGGTATATCTCTTCTTCATAAATTTATAACAGAAAATGTATAAAAATTTGGGGTTCAAAAGAAGTCTTCACAAACTTTGATAACTGATATAACAGTACTTCTTATTAGAAACTAACTGGTATCAATGTGCAAATGCCCATTTCCAATATAGTCAGATATAGAGTGTGTCCTATGTTGGGTTAGACGTCAACATTTCAGTCTCTGTACCAATATATCTGTGAGACCATCTTGAGGACACAAGATTCTTATAAAGATCCAAGACCCCCTTCTCAGTGAGTCAAACATTGTTCTGAAATAGTGATTATCTTCAAAGGTCAAGAAAGAAATTTCAATTGTGAATTGTTAAACTAGTAGATTTATTGTATAATTTTATATTTTGGAAATCTTGTTAACGGTCTCGTGCGGCATTCAACACAAGCCAGGAGGCACCATTATCTATTTGACTTTTAATTCCCAAGCCCACAAGGGTATATTGGGTCGCCCCCCGTTTTTTGAACACTAAAAGCCAAAAGTGCCACTTCGGGACATCTGGTCGCGCTCGACCGGGACATAGTCAAAGTTTGAGGCTGACTGCGATGGAGCGAGGGTCGGATACAGTTAGCGGTAGGGCCTGGTGAAGATTTTACCTTCTTACTTAGTCACCTTTTTGTGGCTTTTTCTCTCGACGTCGAGCGAGGCTCCTCATCAGGCTGGCCTTGGATTTGACGACGGTGACATGGCTCAGCACGATGCCTCGGTAAACTCCTGGAAGTCTCATCGACATCAAAAAGCTCCGCAGTTACAGCAGGGCAAACCTGAATCTCAGTCTGCTTCATGGTTTAATGTCGCTGGCTTGACTACAGCGGGTCGGTCAACTTATAAAGCTTTTTGACAACATTTTTCCAAATCTTCTCAAACTTCTGGGTTTTCTTCCAAAAGGTCCTTTTGGGGTTCCAAAGTGTCCACAACACCAATCTAAGGTTCCAGAAGCCCTGAGTTGCTCCTTGGGATGTTGGAAGTATGTCTACCGCAGTGCACCAGGCAAAACTCTTTAAAGACCAGCTGAAGGTGGTGAGCTCATTTCTTCTTGCTGGAGATGATGCAGGTGGAGCTTTTTTAATTTGTTGCTTTCAGGGAGTTCAGTCCTTCACTTTTCAAAGCAAGGCAAAGTCCTTAGGGCTATAGTTCCAAAGTGCGCAGCAGGTGCAATCCTCTTGGTGCAGGCCAGGGTTCCAGCAGGGCATTCCTTCTTCTTGTAATTTCAAGCAGGGTTCTGAGTTGCTGGACACCTCTCTCATATTTATCCAGTGTTTTTCGGTGACTAGTAGGGGGGCACCCTTGACCAATGGGGTGCAGGGTACTACCCAGAAGTATAACAGCTACCTCCAAAGAGTGGCATATTCTGGTCCCAGAAAGCATTGTTCTTTTAAAAGTTCAAAACAGAGAAACTCTCTCCTGGAGGTTACAACCTGGCGAAGCCAAACCACTGGCATGGCTAAGTTTCCCTAACACTCCCATTCAAGCCTCTCTGCTAATTCAATTACTGGGGCTACTGTCTGACTGGGGTTGCAGGGTGTGGGGGTGAGCCTGTGTACTCTCCTAACTGTGATTCCCTCTTTTAAGACCTGTTTGGCTACTCCACCCCATTCTTCCTTTTGTTCTGCAGCTGCAGATCCAGATCACCTCCCACCAGATGTCCTTTGTCTCTATGCAGGCCACTTAACTCCTCATCAGAGCAGTTTGGCTCAGCCTGTCAAAGGCTGTCCAATCAGGAGAGGCTGCTGGAAGGCTGGATTTTGGTGAATCAGAAAAGCAAGCTCTATAACGTATTTTCTGTGATAGTTTGAAGTATAATTTTAGCTCACTCCTGTCAATAGTTATACTTTATTAAAGTACCCCTATGTTAACCTATGGAGCCAATGTGCTACAATGGGGAAAAATAAAATTGGCAATTTTTGCTTCACAAGGGTATAAAAAACATCTACCCCTGGTGCATTGAAGGGAGACCTTAGGGGTGACTTATATGTAAACATACGGTAGTTTAAGACTTTGGAAGTACCTTTAACTCCAAAGTCGAATTTGCATATAATGTATTTTTCAAAGCAATCTGTAAAGCAGGGCTGCCTTTAAAATTACAGCAGGCAACACAGCAGTGTGTGCACACTTAAGTGCATTACATGTACTGGGCCTCTAAACCTACATGTCCTACCATATACTTGGGGCTTACAAGTAGGTTGTCATACCAGTTGTAATTTCACCTAATTACCATATAGCTTTTGCACAAAGCACTGACCCTGGGTCTGGTTAGCAGAGCCCAGGTCACAATCAGGGTTAGTTACCACCTGTATCAGTCAAAAAAATGGGAGTAATCAGGGCAAGAAGGATGACTTTCTCACAACAGCTCATGTTTAAGAAGGAACTTTGAGAGCAGCCTATGCATTCTGCACAGTTCAAGAAGTGGTAGAAGCTTCAATGCTTTGAGGTGTTACCTCTGCACTAGTGGCAGAATTGATTGCCCTTACGAGAGCATGTTGCCTTTCAGTTCAAACAAGAGTGAGTATATTTACAGATAGTGTAAGAAAGTATGATCTGCTTCTTATGGTAACCCACTATTCTTGCTTGATGTGATTCTGTTTTTGACCAGTCTGACTGGGATCCTGCTAATCAGGACCCCAGTCTATCTGCTTAAATTGTTGTGTTGCATACTTAGGTACATCCCAGATTGGATACTGGGGTACCCTTCTAAGTCCCTAGTATATGGTACCCATGTACCCAGGGAATAGGTACCCCAGAGGCCTCCCAAGGGCTAAAGCATGTATTGTGCCACCCATGAGAGACCATTCAAAATGGAACTACAGGCCTGCCATTGCAGCCTGTGTAAGCTGGTGCATGCACCACTTACTAAAGATATAGGTTTACTATATCTAAGGGTCACTGCACTTAAAACCTATAAGTCACCCCTATAGCAGGCCTTTACAATCCTGAAGGCAGGGTGCTTGATTCTAATTGAGAGGGAGCCCCTGCATGAGTAGGACACCTCTGCAGCCTACGGAGTCCATTCTCCCATGTTGTCAGTGAAGCATCCATATACTATATAGAGGGGCACAGCGTAATCGTGCGATGACCATCTCGAAAACGGCTGCAACGAATCCTATCATGTTAGGTATCAAACATGTTGGAATCATACCCCCACACTGTAAACGGTGTGGGAGGTATGATTCCAAGCACTTGGAAGAGCCCTCCGTTAGGCTCTCAGTGTTCCCAGTACCAGCCTTCTAGTCCTGGACAGCACAAAATGGTTGCCTGACGTCAAGAGACACATTTCTGCCCTCTTGCTGCTGAGCCAAGCTCGAGCAGGGGAAGGTAGAACAATAGACTTCCTGTCACAGGAAGGTGAGACCACCTCCCAGACAGGATTTAGTGTATTAGGGCTGGGTGGGTGTGCTTGCCAGTGCAAGAAAGTCTGCATGAGGGGCACATTTGGTGTCCCTGTGCATAGCCCAGTTCAAATCAGTCCTGGGAGCCATTGGCTCCCGCTCTGGCGTGAAACTGGACAAAGGACATGGGAGTAACCTCCTCCCTGTCCAGACCGTCCACTGGGAGGGTCCCCTGAATCTTCCCAACCCTTTCCTTAGGGTACTTAAGGGCTTACCTGGGTGTAGGTCTTTGGATTCGCCGTGGGATAAAATTCAGATCAGACACCATTGCACTTCTACCGTCTGGGCACTCTGGACATCCCTGAACTTCGTCTCCCTTCCAATCTGCTGCATCATCTGTGCCTGTGCATCATACAGGAACCTTCCAAAGCCTGTGAAGCATCAAGTACAACCAAAGTAATCTCCCTTGGAGTGAAGGAGTCACTCCCCTGCGAGAAATGCCGGTATGATCCATGGCGTGGCACACGCCATGGATCATACCGGCATACTCGCCTCTGCATTTTAAAGATAACTCTGAGGATACCAGTTGGTCTTATTGAGAACGTATACTGATTGATGATCTCACACCGATATTAACGACTGAAAGTAATTGACTTGGTTTCATATTGACCTTTAAATCAGATGAAGGCTGTCCATGCCAGAGGCAGTCAAAACCCATTGTGTTGAATAGATATAGCAGTCCACGCCCTGATGAAGTCTTTGGCTATTACCATTAGACGAAACACGAATTGGCAAGAATTGTGGCTGTTGGTTGTATCACTGAAGTGTAATTTGAGATCAAAAAGTCTTCCCAAGATACAAGTTATAGAATAAAGATCAGGGACGAACACTTGAAAAAGACTACTGCATGGACTTATGTTTTGGACTTTATATAATTTGCTCAGGAAATTGAATTTGTGTCTAGAAACTGCAAGTGTATTAGAGAATTTTGGTAAAGGAACTTCTGCTATTAGTAACTGGTTTGCTACAGTAGGAAGAGGACTTTTTAGAATCATTCTGAAAGCTGTTCTTATAATAGCTGTTTGTTTGATAACTTTATATGCTTTATATAGAATAGATAGATGCTGTCTAAAAAGAAGAAAGAATAGAGAGAGAAACAGAGATATTAGGAGAAAATCAGAATGAGAAGAGAAAAATAATAGAGAATACAGGAAATTGGAGAACTTGGAAAACATAAAACTGAAAAAACAGGTGCAGCAGAGAGTGAGAGCGTACTTTTGAAGATTCATTTGTGAAGAAATTGTGATGGATTTTAAACCATCAGAGGGGGAAACTGCTAAAGTGAATGTAATTTTTTACAAAATGCTTTATTGAATTAATATAGTGTGCAGAATTTATGTTTAAAAATTAAGTGTGTTAAATACAAAAATTGTAGTAGTCAACCATACTTAAAACCTATAGGCCTGTAACATAGAAGTGAAGCATGGATTCTTAATGTGACATAACTGAAGACGCCTTGATTTAACATGAAGGCCCATTAATACAAAAATGCTTGTTTTTCACTTTAAGCAACCATTCTGCAAGATGTCTTTCTTCTCTTTGCTGAAGACATTGCAATTACGGAAGCTAATATTTATTAGCTAATGAATAGACATTTGTTGTATAAGTTGATTTATAGTGAAGATCTCACCAAACAAGATGTCGACGACTGGGAGGATGATTCATGGGAAGATGTGTTGGAAAACAAGAAAGGATGTGCCGCAACATTCAAGGACACATGACTAAAAGAGGAATGTACTCTGCTGAGAAGATGGAGAGTAGACCTGTTCCCAGGAGCGTGCTGAAATCTTATTGGTCAACACAAAGAAGAAAGAATAGTAATGTCGCAACATAGAAAACATGTTTATTAGTGCATGTTCCTAGACTAGCTTCAGATTTTGATAAGGAGAAGCATCTTATCTTGGTTCTTTTTTCCCAGACTCTCTAAAAGGAGTCTCTTTACTGAGATTTCTTGGACATCTCTATAAGGGAAGTCTTAGTTTATTGCTTGATCTGCTGTTGTTTGAACTGAGAATACTTTCCAGCTTGTTTGGCTAAAGCTTAATGCTTATGCTTGATTTTCTCATCAGGATCCTTCATGGTATCTGAACTGACACCTTTAATCCTTCTCTCATTGATCTTGACTTAGTTTAGAATGGAGACTTTTTTTATGGAACATGCTTTTTATATTTTGTTGTATTGATGCTTCATTTGGTTTGCTAAATTGACCTACCTCATTACTAAATATTGATTGATTGATATGTTAACCTCTTAATAATGACACATGGACAATAATACTTGAATAAAAAGAATGAATAACTAAAAGATTTGAAAATAAATTCCTTAACTCACACTTAACTCTTTTTATTGATTGAAGTAAATTAATGATAATTGATAACATTTAAGATTGTCTTCAGCTTCTTACATCTCTGTCAACATTAAAGATCCATCGACCTGTACAAAGGGTTCATGGTGAAGAGTAAGGGATAAGTGGAACCTCATTCTCCAACACATGCATCAAGCATTTTGCACTGATCCCTATTTGTAGCCCCTCGAGGCAGCCACAGTTGCTTGGACTGACATGCACATTGTATGCTTGATTGAAGCCTCCTTTGATGCTCTCTGATTGCAGAACTCATGGACACCTCCAGTATGTGCTAGAAAGTAAAACATTTACTTGAGGGGAGTGGAGGGGGATTTTAGGGGCAGACTGAAGTCGTATCTTCAGGATATGAGGCAGTGAATAAACTTCCCAGTTAAAATGTTATTTTGGAACCTATACAAATTATCATATAATAAAACAATTATGTCTCCATATCCCAACAGTTATACGCAGGTCTTTCATACTTTTAATGTAACAGTACCATCACCACTCAGCAGAAGTGTATCCAGTAACACTGGGGTAGAGTGTGAAATGGCAACATTAAGATATTTTCCTTCATGCTATGTGGTGCCAGGGGTGTAGCTACCATTGGTGCAGAAGGAGCTGTGCACTTGGGTCCAGAGCCCTGAGGGGCCCATTGAACCTTGAGAATACTGTATTTTATACCCTTTTGTATTCAAAGGGACATTTTCCTTGTATGCAACAGGTCCCATGCCATCCTTGCTACAATACTGTGTGGTGCTTGGTGAGACCTTGATAGGACTTTAAAGACCTCTTCACAGATATATTTTTGGGTTTCATCCTACTGACATTTTTAGAAAATTAGTTCAAATGTGTACATTCTAAATCACATTAAATCATGAGCATTGGTCAAAACTTGAAAAGCTGTGAACACTATTTTAGAGGAGTGTCTCATTTTATAAATCAGAGGATATTTAAAGACATTTGTGGTACAGGGAGTATTTTAAAGCACACTTGACAATTAACATTGGTCAAACCATGATAGATTGTCAAAGGTAATGTTACCGGAAATTGCAGGAACAATGTTTCCCCTGCTCCTTTTCCATCTCTGTCTGCCTCTTTTCACCTTCCACTATCTCATAGTCAGTCTACACCTTCTTCCATTTTTTCTCCTCCCTTCTCTCTCCCCTTTCTCTTCTATTTACTTTCACTATCTCCCATTCCTTTGTCTTTCTCTCTCTATCATCCCTCGTGTTACCCCATTACTCTTTCCATATACTTCATTTCTCTTCTCATCTCTCCTATAATCTCATTGACACTTTCTGTCTCTCCATCTCTGTATATTATCTTCTATTTTCTCCCTCACCATTTCACTTTCTATGATTTTTTCTCCCTTTAGCCCTTGGCTTGGTCTCCTCTCTCACTTCTTCACTCTGTTGCTCTTTTTCATCTCTTATCCTATTTCTCTCTCCTACCTACTCCTTCCTTTCTAGAACACCCTTTTCCATTGTGTATGTTCTCTATACTTCCCACTGTCTCACTTCTTTCTCCATCCCTCCCTCTAGCCTTGTCCTTGTAGTTTCTGACTCCCCCAATTCTACCACTCTTGTTTTCATTCTCTGCAGACTCCTCTCTACCTACTGTTTTACCACTCTTCCTTTTAGGTCTGTTCTGAAGAGAGTGTTAGTTCCATGAAGTCAGAGAAATAATTGTAGGGTAGAATGAAAGAGCATGTTGGGAAAAGGCCATGATAGATAGTTAACACCATCAATCAATCATGTTAGTATCATGAATCATCAGTTATAGCACAACATCGCATACATGTTATAGACGGGCCCTTCTTCTACAGGGTCCTGATTACGGACGTGTGCTGTGGTTGTGTTATGGAAATGTTTTCTACTGGGGAGACAGTGGTCCCATAAATTTGTACTATTTCTTTGCTTGAAGAATGCTGGTACATAATGATCAAAGGAAAATCTATTTATATTGTTTATTCAGTGTAGCAGAACTACCATCTCTGTTTTCGGAGCACTACCACCAATCACAAAATGTTGCTGATGGACATAATTATGTAACCTCTGTGTGACTCTAGTATTCAATGCAGCAGTGGAGGCAGGGGCCAATCCAAATAAGCAGCTCTTTTATGTCTACCTAAGGTGCCCAATGCAGCACCAGCTGTCAAATTCTGAATTAATTTTGCATCCTCTCTATACCCAGGAGATGTTCTCTATACAGAGACTGGTGTATTGCTGCAGCACCTCTTCACCAGATGGTGTGCCCACTGCAGAGACAGGTCCAACCACTCAGCACCTCATTTTCCAGAAGTGGTGTTCAGTTTAGTAACACACCAAAACCTAAACTATCTATTAATCAGGAGTTTCCTACTGCAGGGACATGTCCAACCATGCAACATATCTTTATCTCTTAAAGCTATGAAAGCCTTGTTGAGACAAAGGCTGGGTAAAGAGTAGTGCCAATGCTCCATTATAGAAGTATAAAGCTCTCTTGAGAATTAGTGGCACAATTCCTAAGAATCCCTCTTAGAACAGCAAGGCCCAGATTTACGAACATTTTAATCTGAGTTTGTGTCACAAAAGTGACGCAAACCTGTGCAGTTTTTTTTAACTTTACTAAGTTTTGCGCTGGAATGTTGCCTCACGGTCACGCAAAGCGCTGTTTTGCATTTCTCTGCGTCAAGAGGGTGTTCCATGGGTGGTACATGGGCGTTCCCATTCCACCACCCATGGTTTTTAACACTAATCCTTATCTACTAACAATAGTAAAGAAATCAGAATTGTCGGGCGCTATGAAATACACAAATAGTCAATAGTATTGTTTATAATTAAAATCTCTTTTATTATCAGCCCGATTAGAGCTGTATGCGATTTCCACATATGTTATCAGATAAACATAATTTGACAAAGGCAAATAAAAAAGCACAAATAGTTTCAATAGTCAATGTTGGCATTTTATACAGTGTCTAAAAAATTCATCCATAATGAGCTCCCACCAACACGTATTTTGCAGCAATCTAAGCCGCTTCTTCAGGGATGAAACAAAATGAATTTAAGTAACATTTATTCAAAATTTGAAATGATTGATTATTGTTATTTACATTAATTCATAACCAATAACATATCATTCTTTTGTAATTCCTTCCCACATGTAAATAATATTCCATATTACTAATCATCCTATATTTTTAGAGAAGCATATGGGAACATAATTTGACAAGTTATTAACACATTCATTGTGGCGATGGATGAACTGCTTGGACTTGGTCAGGTGAGCCTTCAGAACGGGACTGCTCTCTTCCTCAGATGCAGTGTAGATTCTTCTTGGAGAGGATCATGACGATCAGCATGTTTCCGCTTTGGGCAGCTGTGAAGTTGATATGGTGCTAATCCTGGAGGACAGACCCTATGTAAAACACGAATGTTAAGACGGTAGTGAGGTGATCTTCTTTGGTACTAACAGGTCAGTTTCAAGACAGCCTCTTGTAATAGCAGTAGCGCCGCTCTGTCGCTCTGGTGTAGCTTAGATTTTATTTGAATAGGATCAGTATGCTTTTCTTTGTTCTCTCTTTGGGAAGCTATGATGCCTTTAGCTTTCTTTTTTCTCCCTTTTCAGTCAGTTGTTCAACTTAATTCCTTTTCGCCTGTAGTCTTTTCTTTATATTTCCAAATGACAGATTACATTTTGTGCATGAAGCTGCAAGCACTTTCAAAAAAGGGATGAGACGCGATATTGCTATGCAACAGATGTGATATGAAAAGCTCCTTTCAGTAGTCAAGCAGTTATAACACTCAGTGGAGATTCTTGTACTGGGAACACTGCATAGGATTTTTTATACATTACATATACTTTTTCTGTATTATTGTAGATGTTGGCTGGCGGCAATAGAGTCTGTGGATCGTAAATTTTGTAATGAGCCTATGAACCTTGGTGTGAATAATTTAAAGAAACTGATACTTTGTAGATTACCTATCATTAAACTCGTGAGAGGAGAGAGCATAACAAGAATGATAGAAAAATATTGCAAAGTGAGCAGGGACAGCATAATTATTTGCCAAATGGTCATATACTATGGGTTATATGTTGTGCTGGATCAAGATACAACATTGCTATTTAACTTAGAGCTTAGCTCTGATTTAGGAGTGGATGGGAACCAATATTAGACCAAAAGAGGATTTTCTTCACTTCTTACAAGAAGATAATGATGAAAGATGATTTGAATCTCTATTTATATATTTGTTGTTTTTCTTTGGGCAAACATGAAAACTTGTCAATGAATGTATTAGTAACTTGTCAAATCATATTCTTAGATGCTTCTCTGAGAATATGTCACTCAATCAATATGGATTTGTAGAGCGCGACTAATTGCCCGTGTGCATATCCTGGCACTAGGATTCTGATGCGATCAGTCGAAGAGCCAGATCTTGAGTAGCTTTCTGAATTCTGTAAGAGAGGATGCTGATTGGAGGTGGAGGGGAAGGTCATTCCAGGCCTTAGCTGCAAGGTAGGAGAAGGAGCGACCCCCGCTGTGGTTTTGGCGGATGTGGGGATTGTGAGCGAGGGAGGCGGAGCGCAGGTGTCTGGAGGGTTGGTGTTAGTTCAGATAGTGGTTGGTTCATGCTGGTTCTTGGTCATGTAGGGCTTTGTAGGCGAGTATCAGTATCTTGAATTGGCATATTTTCTGGTCGATGAGCCAGTGGAGGTTCCTGAGATAGGGAGGAGATGTTTTTCCATTTGGGAATGTTGAGGATGAGTCTGGCAGCTTTCTATATCATCTGGAGTCTCTTCCGGAGTTGGGTGGTGATTCCTGCATAGAGCACGTTGCTGTGGGGGTCTGTAAGTGACTAGGGCATTGGGTGTTGGTTTTTCTGGTGTCGACAGGGCGCCATCTAAAGATAGGATGATTTGTCACATGTGGAATGAACTACAAAAATGATTATATGTAATTGGTTATGACATTACGTCAATCATAATTAAGGCTCCCTGTTTTCCGTTTTTACTGATTTTTACAGATAAATACAGACAGAAACCAATCATTTTCTTGTCTGTATTTATTTTTAAATGTGGATAAAAACGGAAATTGGGTTGCTTTTTGAGTAATTCTAATTACTGTCTGTCATGACTGGCAGGCCAATAGATGTGTGGATTGCGAGATAAGGGGGTTAAAAAAGAATGGAATTTTCGTAAAGAGGCTTTAACAGCAGTGGATATGCGCAATGTTGATACTGAAATGTGCATATTTTCATATAAGTGCTCTGATATATCTTCTGCGGGTGTTCACAGCACTGAAACATGGCAGACATTCAAGCATGAGTGCATATTTATCGGTTAAATAAATGGGGAAATATACTAATTTCAGCTTAATTTTTCCATATAACCCAAAATAAATATGGATAAATACAGATAAAATTAGCAAAAAATAAATATGGATAAATACAGACGGAAATGGCAAAAAAATAAATACCATAAAACCGGGAGCCCTAATCATAATAATCAACCATTTCAAATTTTCAATAAATGTTACCTAAATTCATTTAGTTTCAGCCCTGAAGAAGCAGCTTAGATTGCCACGAAACACGTATTGGCTGAAGTTTATTATGGATGAAGTTTTTAGACATGTATTAAAATATACTATGGATTTACAATGTCATATTGACTACTCAAGCTATTTGTGCTTTTTTATTTGTCTTTGTCAAATTATGTTTATGTGATAACATATGTGAAAATCTCATATAGCTCTAATCAGATTGAGAATAAATGAGATTTCAACTATAAACAATACTATTGACAATTTGTTTAATCCATAGCGCCCCACAATCATGAATGCTTTAGTTTGAATTTATTGGCCAGATCGGGCAACTGGCCTTGTTCGCGGCAGCTTGCACAGCGCCCTTTCATCTTAGTGGCCAAATGTATTGATTTGTTTACTAACAGTAGTGGACAGGGTTTTGACCAGAAAAATAACACCACTTTGAAACAGGCTTAAAAAGGAGAACTGCTTTTATTTCTCCTAACTTTTCACACTTGGCATGTGTGCTCACTGTACAGCACACATCTGATGTGGAAAAAGTTTTAAACGTAGACTAAGCACAGTTATTTGTACGGGAAGGGTACATTTTCAGTACAAGACCTATGTTAGACATGATGCAGACACCTTTGCACTATTATACAAAGATGTGTGTGTTGTGCTAGGCAGCCTCATTTTGCGCCACCTCTAGGGAGAGGGCGGGATAGTTCCACATCTTAATAGATACAGCTCTTTCCTGCTTTCTTCCTCTCACATAACACAGCGTAGCAACTTCGGGTGCTGTGCTGTAATGTTTGACACCTTTCTACATCTGGGACTGCTGGTGTCTTCTCAGTATGGGTGGAGCTATCCTGCAGAGAAGTGTCAGTACTCTTCCATTGAAGACCGAATGTCAGTAATGTCACATTAAGTGCACCAACTCTGAATAGATATTTCATAAATCTTCTGCTAACACAAAGAAGTCAAGCAGAGAAGCGGCTGCACAATCTCATTAAATGTACAGAAGTTTGACTGAGAAGTAATACACTGTTTGATAAAAGGGACTGTGTACCTGCTGAGAAATGTCAGTAGAATCTGATTACAGGTATAGGAGCCTGTTGGAGAAGTTTCTTCCCAGCCCTCATAAAAATATAGTGGGCATGATAAGGCATGTCACAAGTGTCCCTCCCACTGAGAAGTGTTGTTATTGTCAGCTTAAATTAATCAAAATATTACTGAGAAGCTGTGTATGGCCCTGTTTTTCTGAGCTGTTTCTGATTCATCTGAGAGTCAAGATACTGAAGCTCAGAATACAGGCCGAACTCTGCAGCCTTCAAAATAAATTGTCACACAGTCTCACCAAGACCTGATCTGTGCTCAGCAATCAGACAAAGATTTATACAATGACCTACTAATCTATGTTTCACAAAAGGCCAGAGCCAAAGCTGTGTCATTCAAATGGAAAGCAGAGCCGGCTTTAGGGTGGTGCAACCAGTGTGTCCGCACAGTGTGCTGACCTGGAGAGGGAGCACTGACCTCATAGGGGGTGGTGTGTTTAGCAATAATGTATGAATTAAAAGCACCTGCTGCAAAGTTCCTTGTGCATCCAGGTTCAAGCAGCAATAAAAATGCCACGATAACTGTTGTGATTAATGAGAAAGAGATCAGAGTTTTGTCTAGTGGCACTTTTGACTTGCAATAAAGCAGTGCAGAGGGTTAATATGCCTGCTGCAAATAACAGACCTGTATTTTATGTGATAGCTGAATGGATTAGTAAACCCAGCCTTTACTAGCACTTTAAAGCAAATAAAATGTATTTGGGGGGTGTTAGACCTGGCATATCTTGGCGTGATTACCCCAGTCTTTTTCCTCTACCTCCTTTGCTTTTAGATGCTTTGGGTACTTTGCCACTGCTGATCAGTGTCAAAGTAAAAGTGTTCCCTGTGTAACTTGTAATGGTAATTGGTTGGCTATGATTGGTATGTTTGCCTTACTAGTAAAGTCCCTAGTGATGTGCACTGTGTGTGCCAGGGCTACTAATGCAAAGGTGCGTGGAGAAGGGAACTCAGGCCTGCAGTGTAGGGCCTGCGCGCAGTTTGCTAAGTTAGCATGTAGTCCTGCCAAGTGCAACCACTTGTCATTCCTTACTTTCCCTTTTGCGTACACAGTGGGCACCCCTGTGGTAGATCCTGGGTAGCCCCTGGGCAGGGTGCAGTGTAAGTAAAAGGCAGGACATATACTGAGGTGTGTGTTATGTCCTGACAGTGAAAAACACTCCATTTCGTTTTTCACTGGTGAAAGGCCATCCTGCCCATAGGACAGAATGGGGGAGGCTGGGTATTGTGTTTGTTAGCCTAGTTTCCCATAAGTTTAAAATGGAGAGGTGAAGTTTAGTATGTATGAACTCACAGTGTCATAACACATCTTTCTATGAAAGTGGTTTTGTCACTGTGTGTTCAGAAACCACTCTTTTAGAAAGTGGCTGAGTTTTGTGCTTTAAGCATTTCTGTGTGTCTCTGCTGAATGTGGATTGACTGTCTGGATCTGAGAGGGGAGAGGAGCTGGGGGAGGTCTTGACCCAGGGAGGGGTTGAGATGGCACCATGCTGACCTGCATCTGGAGAGTAGGCGGAGGAGAAGCCGAGGGAGGTGAAGAGGCCTGGGTTGCGGCTATAAAACAATTGCCCCATCTCTGGCTGAGTGATTAAGGATCCAGACCCCCAGTATCAAAGGAAGAAAGGTGACACTGGGAGGGAGACACCCAGAACTGATTTAGGCAGGGGTCAGGGACACCTGAGCACAACAAACTTCAAAGACATTTAGAGGTTTAACTATGAGAGCTGAGACCCCTGAACGTTCGAATAGAAATAGATTGAGACTGAAAAGGCTTGGACCCATTTCGTGGTCAAGAGGAACCTCGGCTAAGGAAGGAACAACTGAAGAGACTGCTGGGAAGGACCGACCCTTGCTTCGTGATCTGGGGCTGGTCTGCAGTTTGCTGTTTTAACCAAGGAAGAGGCTGTTGGGACTGTGCTTTGTGCGCTGGGTGCCCCTGCTTGAAGAAGACTGTGCTTTGTGCTGTGTCTTGTTACCCCAAGGGCCCGAGGTGAGCTGGCTCCCTGTTTGGAAACACAGGAACATAAAAGTTTCTGGAGAAGTTTCAAGCGACGCGGTGGGCGCGTGTTGTAGCAGCTTGAGACCCTCGGAAGGTGTGCCCTGTGATCTTGGACACACGGAGGAGAAGTGAGACTCGGACACGCTGGGTGCGTGTCGTGGTGCACAGGAGGCGTTGGTGAAGAGCGCCTGGTCAACGTGTGCACCAAAGATGAAGTGAGTCTCGGACGCGCTGGGTGCGTGTCGTGGTGCACCGCAGGCGTTGGTGAAGAGTGCCTGGTCAGGGTGTGAATCGGAGGTGACGTGAGACTCGGACGTGCAGGGTGCGTGTCATGGAGCACCGCAGGCGCTGGTGAAGAGCGCCTGGTCAGCGGGTGCATCGGAGGTGAAGGGAGTCTCGGATACGTAGGGTGCGTGTCGTGGTGCACAGGAGGCGTTGGGAGGAGCGCCTGGTCAACGTGTGCATCGGAAGTGGAGTGAGTCTCGGATGCGCAGGGTGCGTGTCGGGGTGCACCGGAGGCACTGGTGAAGAGCGCCTGGTCATCGAGTGCACCGGAGGAGAAGTGAGGCTCGGACATGGTGAGCGTGTCGGGGTGCAGCCAAAGGCGTTGGTGAAGAGCGCCTGGATATCTCAGTGAAGCAGTGTGCGTGCTTTTGGTGCAACCTGGGACTGTGGAGGTGATCGGCTGATCATCGTGTACACCGGAAGAAAGTGAGTCTCTGCAGCGCAGTGTGCGTGTCTTGGTGCCAACTGAGACCGCAGGAAGGAGTGCCTGGTGAACGTGCACTCGGAGTCGGCGTGAAGTCCCATCAGTGTTGTGTGTGTGGCTTCGTGCCAGAGGAGACCCGGAGGGTGCTGTGGTGAACGTGCACCAGGAGTAACGTAATCTCAGAGGCGTGGGGTACGTGTGCCCTGTGGCCGCCTGAGAGCTTCCTAACAGTTGCGGCCCGGACCCGCAGCCCCGGAGGAGCTGAGCTGCCAGGCCGAGCCGCTGAGGCCCATTGAGAAAGTTCTGCACGGAAGGCCCAGTTCGCTGAAGGAGGAGAGGAGAGTGGGGTCGCGCCCCCAGGTAACGTGGATCACTGCCTGGGTGGGGTGCGGGCTTGGAGGGACACTCTCTCGGCCTCTCAGTCCTTCTGGCAACGTGAGCCTTTGCTTCGGCTTAGATTGGGGCCCGTACTGATCAAAGGAGTGGCAGTACTGGGGCCAGAGTGAGAAGCTGTACTTTATGTCATCGTTGATACGTGTGGGGGGCAACTGTTATCGAAGAGGCTGACTGTCGTAATACACATTGCCAATATTGCTGCTAACGAACTGCCGGACTGTCTTATGACGCCTGACATTATTTCTGCATAACAAAATACACGATTGTAGCGCTACGCATTGCATTATTTCTCCATTGCAAAGTACAGGATTGTAGCGGCCCGCATTGCATTATTTCTTCATTGCAAAGTACATGATTGTAGCTACGCATTGCATTTTGTTATGTTATGTTATAGGGGTATTTGTAAAGTGCACAGCTACTCCTACGAGTGTCCCGGCGCTGACTTAACCCTATTGACAGAACAGTTGGGGGCGGCTACAGGAACTCCTCTCTCATTGAAACAACCAGGTTTTTAGTTTTCTTCTGAAGCTGAGGAGAGCTTGTTCCTGTCTCAAGAGAGGCGGCAGGTTATTCCACAGCTTAGTGGCGGTCACCTGGAATGAGCGTCCACCCAAACGAGAGCGTGCAAATTTTGGCACGACCGACAGCTTCTGAGTTGAGGATCGCAGAGTTCTGACAGGGGCATATGGCTGAATTCTGCTCCTAATGTAGGGAGCTCCAACATTATGAAGGGCTTTAAAGACTAATACCAGAGCCTTGAAAATCACCCTTTTCCGCACCGGGAGCCAGTGCAGGGACATCAAGAGGGGCGTCATATGAGTTCTAAGATCAACCAGCAAGACAGCCCTTGCTGCCGCATTCTGTACCACCTGCAAGCGACCTAGTAGGTAGTCAGGGAGGCTGAGATACAGAGCATTGGCGTAGTCCAGCCTAGATGTTATCAAAGCTTGGACCACAGTTTTCCTATAAGAAACTGAGAGGAGAGGGAGAAAGTTTCTCATCTTTTTCAGTAGTCCGAAACAGGTGGTGGCCACAGATTGCACTTGTGCCTTCATGGACATGTCCGCGTCCATTTTTACCCCAAGATTTTTTACGGTGGTAACTGGACAGGTGAGGGGGGACATGTCCTGAGGCCACCAATTACACCATTCCACACCGGGACTGTGGCCAAAACAAATAATTTTGGACTAGAATTGCACAACAATTGGTTTAGCCTGAACCAGGAAAACACCTTGGACAGGCAATTGTTGATATCATCTCCTCTCAACACCGCATTTTTCTCATAGGTAAACAACAGCTGTGTATCATCGGTGTAAGATATAACTTTCGCCCCATGATGCTCAGCCAGGAGTGCCAAGGGAGCCATATATAAATTGAATAAAGTTGGGCTCAGGACCGAACCTTGTGGCACTCCAACCCTCATAGGAGAGATAGGGGCGATGAAAGGGGGGGACCATATGGTTTGCAGGCGGCTTTCGAGAAAGGAAGCAAACCACTTAAGGACCGTGCCCCCGATACCACAGTCCTGAAGCCTGCGCAAAAGTCGATCGTGGGGCACGGTATCAAAAGCCGCCGAAAGGTCCATCAGTATCAGTACCGCTTTCCCACCGCTATCCAGAGTGGCTTTGATGGTATCAGAGACTTCCAGTAACGCCGTCTCCATACTATAATTAGATCTGAACCCAGATTGGCTGGGGTGCAGAGCGTGGGTGGTCTCAATAATATCAGTGAACACCATGTTCACATACTTCTCCAAGGCCTTGGAGAAGTATGGCAGCAACGTTATAGGCCTGTAGTTGCTTACTGTCAAGGGGTCTGCCGAAGGTTTTTTAAGAAGTGGCAAGATTCGTCCCTGTTTCCAGCACTCAGGCACCGAGCCCTCAGATAAAGACAGATTCAAGACCAGGTTTACAGCTGGATTGATCACATCCGCGATAGAGGCTAGCACTCTGGCCGGACAGGGATCCGTAGGGGAGCCGGATTTCAGTGCTTGCATTATTTTAAGCGACGTAGCCATAGAAATAGGGGGGAACTCCGAGAGAGTCTCATCTAAGTTGGAGTGGGCAGAAGCGGGTGTGGCTAAACTATCATCGCCAGCTCGACACCCAGATCCGAAAGCATCCTGAATATTTTTAATTTTATTATAAAAATATTGTGCCATGCGGTTTGTCCATTCCTCTATAGGAGTAAAAGGGGGCTTAATTACTTTCGGAGAGGAGAAGGCCTTGACAATTTTGAACAGTTCCAGACTTCTGTTCCCAGCTTGTTCTATTTTTGAGGCCAGAAAGCTTTTTTTCCCCTCTCGCACTTTGGCGTAATGCAAAGTACATGATTGTAGCGGTGCGCATTGCATTATTTCTTCATTGCAAAGTACGTGATTGGGGTGTGACGCATTGCATTATTCCTTCATTGCGCAGTACAGGATTGTAGTAGTACGCATTCCATTATTTCTCCCATTGCAAGGTACCAGGGTGTATCGTTACGCATTGTATTATTTCTCCTTTGCCAAGCACAGGATTGTAGCGTTACGCAGCGCACTATTGTTTGTCCATTGCAACGTGTGTGATTCTAGCATTGCGACCAGCATAGCATTTTGAAAGCGGTGGTTGGGATTTGAACCTACCAACCAGCCGGAATGAATATTACCCTTTATTATATGTTGGCTTTTGTATCGTGTGGTCTGATCGTATATCTTTTTATATAAAGTTTATACTCGTTTTATCAAACTCGTGTGGAGTCCATTTGTGGTGTCACCAGTGGGTTGCTGTGAGTGTGGTTGCACATACTGTACACTCGTGCCTTGGAGATAGGCCTGGCTGCTCGTGCCAAGCTACTAAGGGGGTGAGCAGGGCTATCTCAAACGGTGTCCTTACTTGGCCTAACGTTGAGTGAGGAGTCCCGGGTCTCGCATTTGGTGACAGTGGTGCGGGACTGGTACTCCGGCTTCCAACAAGGGGCACTTTTGCCAGGTGGTAGTAAGGGAATCCGAGGTGGATGTCAGATGGGGGCAGGGGCACGAAAAAAAGTTTGTCGCATGGGGCATCACAAGTGCTAAAGATGGCCCTCATGGAAAGCGTTTCCGACATGCCACAGCCATGTCAGATATTAAAAATCGTATGGCTAAATCTGGGAATTTTCTTATTGATCATTGCCTTTACTGATAGGAGGGATTGGATATTATCTGCCTCTAATGTATCAGGCCTGGAAGGTGCTGTAATGAAGGAACTCTGAGCACACTTCTAGTACAGCTGTCCAAACTTTTGAATTTTGACAATCTAGAATAAAGTTCATGTGGTAATGTCAATGTATTAGGCCTCTGTTGAGGTATGGAATGTAAAAACATCTGGAACTGGATGAGGCATGAGTGTTCTACACCTCTCACTGACAGTTGCGCTCTGTGCCACCTACTTCCAAGACAAATCTCTGTTTCTCCATAATAAATATTACTATATTCAAACTATCAAAGATCGTGATGAGCATCTTTACAATGGCGACAGAGGAAAACCATTGTTTCTGAAGAGAATGGTATCATGAGTACCTTGTGGCGCTTCATTGACTCTTAGCATCTACCGTTTCCCTAGGGGGGGACATAAACAGAGCACACTTTTGTTTATTTCACAATTGTAGAGAAGCAGCCAATTACTTAGTTGGACTCTGCTGTGCCTAACTGAATGAGCATTTGTTTAAGCTTTAATCTGAAATTCGGATGGACTTTGTTTTTCTCCTTGGGCAAGTTATTTTATTTTTTAGCGGCTGGCTTTCGCTTGTCACAGTATTTGTTGGGCGGCTGGTTACCACACTTCTACAGAGCTTGAATACTCACAGAGCTTGTGCGCTCCAAGCAAGTGACAGCACTTACCTCAGAATTTGTGCGTGGTCCTCAACACGAAGGAGCATTTGGAGCTTGTGTGCTCCAAGCACACTGCAGTACTTTCCACGGAAGTTGTGCGCGGTCCTCAACACAAAGGATCTTTCCATGTCCAGCGCAAAGCCGTGTTCACGAGCTGCATTTCAACCCAATTGCAGCAACATTTAAAGGATTCCCTTGTTTTGCAATGGCAACACCAGCAACCACAGTATCGGCAGTAAGAAATTCATGTGTCCTTTCTTCAGCCAACTTCTGCAGGGCTTTGTCTTCTGACTTCAACTAGCGAATTAGTAACTTGTTTTTGGCAAGTACTGGTTCGAGGACAGCCATCTCGTCTCTTTATAGTTCCTATTGGGACACTAGGAAAGTGTTCATAGAAACAAACATAGGAAAAGTACTTTGTGACTAGATTAGTTTTAATCAGTACTGTTGAATGGTCCCTATACAGAAATTAGCATAGTTTTTTTCTCTCTACATGCTTATAATATTTTTTACATTTATTTTCTTTCTCTTTTCTCTCTTCTTGTAATTGGAATTATTTGTGCTAACCATAAGTGCTTTACTTGTGCATTAAATTTTTTTTCATCTCTCTTTTTCTGTCACTTATTTAGTATGAATTAACCCTCAATATGCAAAATGTTTCTCCTCCTGTGCCTTTTCTCCAGGAACCTGGGGATCCACCACTGGAATGGAAGTTGTGCTTGCAATCTTTTAGGGCATATTAAGGAGTTATTGATGGACAAAGAATTTGACCTGAAAGAAAGAAAAACTTTAGGTATTATTATTCGGGGGTTGAAGGTCAGAATGTTTTTGATCATTTACCACCATACGATCCTCCAGAAGGCGAAGATCTAGATGAGTTTGAAATCGCCATAGGTCCATTAGACACGTATTTTTCTAAAACTAAAAATATTGTTGTACACAGGTATAAATCCTTCACAAGAATGTAAAAACCCACTAAAAGCATAGACTCCTTTATTACGGCTCTGAAGGTTAAAGCAGCCAACTGCGAGTTTGTAATTTTCACTTTGCAATTAATAAGAGATCAATTAGTTGCAAGATGTCATAGCAAAAAAATACAAGAAAGGTTACTTACTTGTAAGGATCCATCTCTGGACAAAGCTGTTGACATTGCAAAGAGTATTGAGTGCTCTTTGGAAGATGCAAAACAGCTATAAGTGTCTTTATCTAACACCACCACATCAGGGGTGGTAGCCATTAAGGTGTTACTGAACAAGGTTACTGACACCAAGTAACAACATTCCACAAGTGGGAGTAGATCATTTAATCAGGAAAAGATTTTCAACCAAAGAATTAGTTGCTACAGATGTGGTTCGCCCTCTCATGTATCGTCTTTCAAGAATTGTCCAGCTGTAAATCAACAGTGTGGACTATGTGGAAAGATGGGACATTTTTCTAGAGTATGTAGGGGTCCAAAAAGCAAAAGCTTTAGATGTGTACTAAATGAAACTGAAGATTATGATTATGACAAAGACAATAGTAACATGGAATATGTCCTAGTAGACATAAAAAATCAAGACAGCAGAATTATTGCTGAACCTGACAGTGATGTTTTAAGGAAGAAGTTCAAATCAAACATTTAGTAGACACTGGTGCTCACATTAGTATTGTTTCACAGGGCAAATTCTAACAGTTCTGGGAAAAGAGAGAATTGCATCCTCCCGATGTATTAACAGTAGCTTTTGAGGGGAACAAAATTGATTTGCTTTGAATATTTGTGCCTCCATATGAGTCATATGACAAAAAATTAACGGCAAGCTGTACATAGCAAAAAAAAGGAATCAAAGTTCTTGGTTGGGTGCACCAGGCAGAGTTTAATTTAAACATTAAAAACATTAAACCTGGTAGGACAAGCCTGTCTTTATTGACAGAAGCGAATTCAATTCGCTTGTCAGTACTAACACCATGGACAAGTGGGAACAGATATTTGAAAAAGTTTTTCAAGACCATTTAGGAAGAATAATTGTTTCACCCACACCATTAAATTTAAGCAAAATGCAAAACCTGTAAAGCATAAATTGTGCAATGTCCAACTTATTATTATAATAGATTCAACTAAGGTTTTAAAATATTTTTGTGACCAAGCATTATTGGAAAGGTAGAGGCAACATTACGGTGTTCTCCTATAGTTCTAGCGAAGAAAAAGACTGGATACTTATGAATGTGTGTTGACTTAAGAAGTGTGAATGAAGCCAAATGGAATGACAATTTTCCTCTTCCAAGAATTGAGGACTTGATAACTAAAATTGGATCCTCTAGCTGGTTTATAAAGTTAGATCTCAAAGCTGCCTATCACCAGGTAGATTCAGATGTACAATCTTGCCACCTCAAAGCATTTGTTACTCCTGATGGAGGTTTTCAATTTTGCAGGTACTGTTCAGATTAGCTTCGGCGGCAACCTTTTTTCAGAGATTATTGACAGAAATGTTCTAGAACAATCCACATGTAGTCATTTTTCAAGATGATATTCTCATTTTTTCCAAGAGTGAAGCAGAACATGATTAACCTCTCACTGAGGTTTTTAGCATCTTGGAAAAAAGGTAAGTTACATTAAGACAAGACAAATATATTTTTAAGACTCAGGAAATAGAATATTTGGGACACATTGGTTCTGAACAAGGAGTTAAACCTAGACCTGGGTTGGTCAGAAGCATTATAGAGACTCCAGCTCCAAACAATTGAGAGCAACTTGTGTCATTTCTAGGCATTTGTGAATTCTATGTAAAATATATGAGAGATTTTGCAAAGACCACTGAGTGTTTTCGGGCTATTATAAAACAGGAGCAACCTTTATATGGTCTACAGATTGAGAAAAGGCATTTCAAACAATAAAAGAGAAAATAACCAAAGCTCCAGCATTACAGCTGTTTGTAGAAGGTAAACAGACAGTTGTAACGGTAGATGCTTGTGAGGATGGTTTAGGGGCTGTCTTATCTTAGACTGAGGGAAAAAGTGACAGCACCATAGGATTTGCCTAAAGAACTTTACGCCTTGTTGAACTCAAATACTCTGCTATTGAAAAGGAACTTCTGATGTGTGTGTGGAGTGTGGAAAAGTTTAAGCAATACTTGTGTGGAAAGCTGTTTGTTTTAAAAACTGATCACCAACCTTTGGTTGACATTTTATCTGGAAAGAAAGTGAAAAGCACCTCTTCCCGCATTGCGAGATTGTCTGCCAACATATTGGAGTTCAAATTTACAATAGATTAAATCCCAGAGGGAAGAAATGTAGGGTAGACAATTTTCTAGATTACCCATTGTGGATGATGAAGAACAAGACTGGGAAATGAAAAGTTAAGAAAGTTTTGTAGCTCGTTTCACAGACAGCAATATAACTGTGGATGAGAAGGAATGGGTAAATGCAGTAGACAGCGATTGTGCACTCAAAGATGTAATGTCCTTGATTAAGAAAGGATGGACTAGAGAAAAACATTTGTCACCAGAACTACAAATGTATGTTCCGGAAGGTCTCACATTAACTCTCCATTGTAGGTGGAAAGGTTGTAAGAAGAAATAAGTTAGTTCCACCTGAGTGTTTGAGAAAGAGGATAGTAACCATAGCTCATTCTGCTCACTTGGGTTCTACCATTACCAAGAGAAAAATAAGAAATGACTTTTGGTGGTGAAGAATGGACACAGATATTGATGATTTTGTGAAAGGTTGTGCAAGATGCAATTCCAGTGACAAAACGTTGCTTACTGAAGGGGTGGTTGAATCATTTGTTCCCTCACCAAGCAGAGCATGGCAGCAATTGGGGATTGATTTTCTAGGACCTTTTCACATATTGCCTCAGAACATGAGATATTTTCTAGTCATAGTAGATCATTTGTCTAGGTGGGTTGAGGTAGAAGCTACTACCTCTCCTACAACCAAAAGTGTGATTAGCTGTCTCAACACAATATTTGTCAGAGAAGGTTTCCCCAGAGGAATTTCCTACTGATAGTGGTGTCCAATTTATCTCCAAAGAAATGAATCAATTTTTGCATACATGTGGTATCAAACACATCAGAACCCCTTAGTATCATCCACAAAGCAATGGCAAAGTAGAACGCTTTAACAAAGTAGTAGTGGAGTATGTTCAAGCAGCTCATAGAAGTAATACATGTGTGCTTCAAGCCATAAAAGATTTAGTGCAGTCATACCGCACAACACCTCATGAAGCTACTTCTAAAAGCCGGTTTGAGCTCATGAGGGGAAGAAAAGCTTCTACAGAACTTTGTCCATTTTGATGGTTAAAATGTTCCATGATGGGTGTGATTTGAAGGGGGTGTGGGAAACAGAAAATCCAATGATTTCAACAAAAAGGAAACTGTGTCTAAAGGTTCTACTGAAAATTTCAAATTGAAAATTAGGGATTGGGTAAGAATTAAAAATCCTGTATTGGTAAGAAAGGGTCTATTTAAATTCCAATAATCACAAAAAATATGTGAAATATGGAAGAATGCTGTAAAATTATCCAATGGAAGTTGGTGGAGTACTTCTCATGTAGCACTGGACCCTTGAATACATTGTAGGGGTCTAACCAGATCTGGTTCTAGAGAGAATCACAACAGTGGGAAATGGTGATAAACCAAAAAAGAAAACTACATGATAATGTCACATCTGTTAATCATCAAAAGTGAATTTTGAATTCCATTGTTTTCTTTGTTTTTGTTTAGTTTTTTTCTCTTTCCCTCTCTTCTCATTTTGCCTTCTCTCCTCTACTTCTTCTTTCTTTTAAAAAAACAGAGGAGGGGATAGGTTGTCACATTCTTTCCTCTGGTTTTAGTTCTAGTTCTTTGTAACCCCTTTGCAGTCATTGTATTTTTACTACTTGTTTATCATTAGACTGTATACTTCTTGTTTAGGTATGTACGCATTGTTATTCTATTTAAAAGGGGGGAGGTGTGGTGATGTCAATGTATTAGGCCTCTGTTGAGGTATGGAATGCAATGACATTTGGAACTGGATGAGGTAACTGCTTTCTGTGCCACCTACTTACAGGACGCATCTCTGTGTCGCCATATTAAATAGAGATAACAAAGTGCAAATGTAATTTCTGAATGATTTCACCAAGTAGACTATTCAACCACATAACATTTCTGCATGTGCAATTTTTGTGACTATGAATACTCCTGGTACTCTGCAGCAGTCAAAGTGTTCCAGGGGTCTACCCAGGACTATTTGTGATCACATAAAAGTTGGAAATGTATTCCAAAGATAGGAGTAACCGAGCAGAAGTACATTTTTGACTTTTTACAGCATCCTTTTGAATTGGAGCATATGTGTTTGCCCAAACTCGAATGATAGTTAATCGGAAATGCCAGAATTTCAATGTAAGGGCTATATTATACCTAGTGAGCTGGGGTTGCAATATACATTTGTATGTGATTTTTGTGCCAATGGGGTATTACAGAAGTGGTCTCAGCCACTTATGTGACCCCTTATGTAATATGAATTACAAGAGTGTGTTCCATCATTTGTGTGGGGCGCATTCTCATCCAACTGAGTGACTTTGCACATGCACTATATTAAAGACACTGGTGGAGGGGCAAGTAAGCATTCACTGTGCTCACTAATTGAGCGTTGTAGCATGCTCCCTAGCCAGGGTGCATGCAAATGATCATGCCACACACGGAGCTTGGTATTACACATCTTAATTCTTCAGCATGCAACTGTTAACTGAACATTCTACAGCATTAATGCTATCCCCAAACCCAAGCACTTACGTCACTTCTCTATGGAGTACGTCAGGGATCAAAAGGGTCCCGCCATCTCTAATTCATAAGACACTACAGATCCCCATTTGTTAAATAAAAAGTACAAATAATACATATATACATCACAACTCTTCAATAAGTCGTTTTTGTGCTCAAATCAATCACCAGGATCTTGTCACTCGAGGGTGCGGAGATACAGGAGAAGTGTCCATGACTGGCACTGGTGACAGATACTGTTACAGTTTTTGGGTTCTTCAGATGCTCAGATGGATGTCTGACTTCTAAAATCTGGAGCTGGCGAAGGTCGACGTATATGCTTGAAGTGTGAGTTTGGCATAATGGACCTTCCAGGACAATGAGCAGTCACCATGTGTCCTTTACTGGTCACCACCCTCAGTTGTTAAGCATCAAAATAAGCCTTAGACGTGTGTTTCAATTTCTGCCTGACAATGACTGGGCCACCTCTTTTGAACACAGTGATCCGAGCACAGTGGCATCTATTTTTCATTTGTGAGAAGAATCAGTAGCAAAGCTTATTAATGTCAATAGGTCTCTCAGTGGTCCATTGTGGCACTCTGGTTCCTATGGCTCTCCCAAACATTAAGGTGGCAGGGCTTTCACTTGTGGTAGAATGGGGAGTTGACCTGTATGCATGGAGTGTAGACTGAAGAACGTATTTGAGCTCAAGCTTTTCCAGTGCAACACGCTGAATGGTCTTCTTGCCGGTGCTCATAAATCTATTGACAACACCATTCCCCTGTGGCAAGAGAGATGTGCTTTTCTGATGCTTGAAAGTCAGATGAGTAAGAAAATCTTTAAATTCTCGACCACTGAAAGGTGGGTCATTGTCAGATTTCAAAATTGAAGGGATATCCCATGTTACAAAAATACTATCTTGCAATGACTCTGTCCTGAGTAGTTGATGACAAATCTTCCACAAGGGGAAAAAGGGAGTATTCATCCACAATGACTATTAGATGATGTCCATTGTCAAGGGGTCAAAAGAAATCAATTGCAATCTTCTCCCATTCATGCTTTGGGAGATCAGACATGTTTAATGGATGCAGAGTAGTTTTAGATGACAAGCAGTTGCACAAATGACAGGCCCTTAATTCTTATTCAACTCTTTGATCAATACCCGGGAGCCACATTCGGTCCCGTATAACTCATTTTGTAGCAACAATTCCATGATGTCCCTCATGTGCCAGTTCAATGACTTGTCTCAGACTATAAGGTATGATAATTATTGAGCTTCATAACATAATGCAATCTGAAGTAACTGACAGGTCTTCCTGCACATTTCTGAATTTCTTATATTCTAGGTCATCATGAAGAGGTCTGGCATGCTTTCTCCAAGATTGATGGGTAATAATGTCCTTGAGGATTTGCAAATCTCTGTCAGTGTTCGTGGCTGCAATGATTTGACCTACTGAAATGGCATCAGGAGTACTGGATTTCCCTATGAAGGTAACATAAGCATCAGCTGAATTAGAAGTGTTGCCATGACACGGTATTGGGACACATGAAAAATAGTCAGCAGGATTTTGAGATTATCCTGGATGATGCATAATCATACTCCTATAGTCGCAACCCCAACCTCTCAATTTGAGGGGGCATCTTGGCTTTCGGATTGCCGAAAATGGTGAGCAATGTTTGGTGGTCAGTGACAACCGTGAAATGTTTCCCTTATAGGAACAAATGAAAATATTCACAAGCCCACACCACAGAGAGGCTTTCTTTTTCATGTTGTGAATAGACACATTCCGTCAATGACAGACTTCTGCTACCATAAGGCACAATGTGTCTTGGGGCATTGGGACGTCCTGAGTTCTGGGCAATGATGGTACCCACACTGGGCTCGCATCAACAACAGCCTCTATCTGCAATTTTGGATCAAAGTATGCCCTTTCAGTGGAGTTCTCAATTGCATGTTTGATTTTCTTGAAGCTTTGTTCACAGTCACATAACCCTTTAAATGGGACATTTCAATTGGTTAAGTCTCTCAATGGGGTACTCACAAGGACAGAGTCATGTATATACCTTGAACATTAACTGGCCATACCAAGGAAGGCTTGATCATACTCCGAAACATAGCCTCTTACATCTAAACAGCACAACATGAGGCAAAAAGGTAGTAATGCACCTGCAATTTTTTTCCATTTCGAGTTGGTGATACTCTTTGTTCAAATTGATAAGGGAAAAGACTTTTTCTCCATTCAGCTGCGTAATCATGTCAGCAATGTGTGGACCTGGATGTTGTTCTTTTTCGATCGCCTTGTTCGCTTGGCGCATATCAATGCGGCACTTCCACTGTACTTTTTTGGCACTACCATTATGGGTGATACCCATGGCTTTGGAGCAGTGTATCACTCGATGATGTCATGTTTTAATAATGTCTCAATTTCTTTCTCAACAGCCTCTTCTAAATGAAACGGAATTCGCTGATGTGGAGCAACAGGATGGATGTCCTCATTTAAATGAAGTTGTACTTTAATTGTCTTACATCTTCCTAGTCCATGAAACAAGGATGGAAACTGATTCACTATCTCATAATAGGCATTGACATTGTAGTTTACAGAAATAAGCCCTATATCAGCAGCAGTGCTGAAACTGAGTAAACATGCACCCGATGAAGTGCCTGGAAGAACATGAATTGGTGCTTGTACATTTGTTGTTTTATGCTTCACAGTTGTTATAAATGAACCTTGACTTTGTAGTGGTGTCAAAGCCGCCCATGTATACACTTCGGTTTTTGACGGGGTACTGGAGACAGTTCATTGTACTTTTCCACCGGCATAATGTTTGTTGATGAGCCACTATCTATGATAAAAAGTATGGAGCACCCATTTACTTTCAGTGTGATTTTGGGACAGTGCCCAAATTAATTTTGCACTTTCACTTGTTATTCTAGCTTCAACCAGCATTCTTCCTTGCAAGAAGCTAATCCTACATGTGCATGTCGTCCAGCCATCAACATTGGCATCGCACACCCATCTTCCTCATTGTCGCTTGACAACGATGGTGATGAACTTTTATGCGAGGAATTTGACGACAATCAACATCGCTCAGTCTCTACTTGCCTCAACTGATGTTGCTGTTTGGCATTGTGGGAGTGGGTGGAAGTTTTTGACATCCATTTTGTTTTTTTTATGTGAAGCATTTTATCTTGCTTCCATTTTGTTTTCTCGATGTGCCACACTTGATCTTTCCCTCGCTTTGCAAACCATTACAAAATGGTTCTTTTTCCAGCAGCCTTTTCATATCTGTCCAATAGTGGGATATTTACCTTCATGTGGAAAGGAAAATCCACATTGAAAACACAACTTCTTTTTCTTCTGAGACATCACTTTGTGGCTTTCATCCTTGTGATTCGACTTACTTTTCACACTCAGTGCTAATTCATTTTGGGCTGCTCTGGCCTCCATTTTAGCGACTTGTCTGTCAGCTCTTTCTTCTGCTCTAGAAGCCATGATTACTCGCTCCAAGCTGAATGTCTCTTTTAGCATTCGTAATCTGAAGGAATCAGAGAGACAACTATCTATTACTCTGAGATACATGGCCTCTTCATTGTTGAACTCGCTGAACTTGCACTACTTGATGAGGACATCAAGTCTTTCTACAAACTCATCCATCATCTCTCTAACTGTCTGCCTTTCCTGACTGAAAATGTACCTTTTGTAGTCAACTTTTGGCATTGGATTGAACTTGGTGTTTAACATGTCTTTGATTTGAGGGCATGTCACTTCACCACCTTGTGGTATTTTCTTTATCACTTCTTTTACTCCTTCGCACGCCAAATTATTTAGATATTTAATAATATATTTGTCATTTGTTTCTTCCAGCCCACCAATGAAAACATCAAAGGATTTATCCAGGCAATCCATCTGTCGCCAATATTCTGCTTTTTAGCGGTATCGAAGGGAGGCAGGTAATTTAGGAATGCAGCTGCATCATAACCTGTGGAACTTTCTGCTGTCAGGAGCGGAGCTTGCTCCGGCAGTGTCTGTTGCCTGCTTGAACATGCACCTTTGTCAAGCATTAGTCGTGTGCTAACATTTGGGTCATCACGTCCACTCTCTGGTTGTGAGTTGCTGTCTTCTTTGGCGGTGAGTAGCGGCTTTGTTTCTTGCACAGGTTCTCCACCATTCTCAGGGCTTTGCATTGTACCTGGTTTCCACCACCTTTAGCTTTTCTTTGAATAAGAAATGTTTTCCACTTTCAGTACTTCCTTGCACTCAGTGATCACTGGCTTTTACGATTCTCTGTACCTGGTTGTTGCTGCCTTTAGCGTTGTGGCTCTTGTGTTATGCTGAGGTGTAATATCTCTTGCCCCGGCTTTACTAGCAAATTTCCAGCTGACACAAGCAAGCTTTCTGTAAGACCTTCACTTTCTTCACAGACCTTGCACTGGCTGGAGTTGTGCTTTGACTCTACATATGCCAACCGTCCATTTTCACTTTGACCAAGGCAGACGTAGCAGGTATGAGCAGTTTGCTGGACCACAAAAACCTTTCAGGGAGAGCACTCTCGGTTCTTCGGGTTGCAGGGTTTATGTAATCCCCTATCTCGTCACCAGTTGTAGCGTCCTCCCCAGCCCCGGTACAGCCAAATGATCACACCATACACAGAGTTTGGTATTGCACGTCTTTATTCCTCAGTGTGTTACTGTTAACTGAACACTCTACGGCATGAATTCTATCCCCGCACCCAAGCACTTACGTCATTGTCTGGGACCGAAAAGGTCCTGTCATCTCTAATTCACAAGACACTATAAGTGCCGCATATGAGTTGGTGCACAGTCAGTGCACCTCCTGATGGAGCACCTTTGTAGTGGGAACAAGAGTCCAGGCATCCCCCAACATGACCGTCTGCTGGTGGGTGCAGTTACACACCACATACGCTGGTGAGGATATCGGTCCTCCTCCTTCAAAGTTTGTCTGGGTTACCACCTGTAGTGAAAGGAGAACCATCAGCCACAAACAGTCGATTTGTTATTTACTTATGTACTGTTTACAGTGCAGGTGGAGTTGTGGGTTTGCTACACAGCAAACAGGGACAGTGAGCCGGAGAGATAATTGCAGTCCTGGTGGATAATTTAACCACTACACCACAAACTATCTTTTTACACAGTACAATACATCTTCAGACTTGCACCAGGAAGTTGTTAATTTATAAAAAAAAAAAGAGACAGGTGTACATGGTAGGTTGTATACGTACGTGTTACTCTCACCATATATCTATTTTCCTTCTCTTTTTGCTTTCCCTGGTCATATGTGCACTCAGAAATGACCCTTTGAGGAGCACGTAAATATTTCTTTGCAGCTCTCAGAAAGAGTTAAGAAATGTAGAACGTAGAACTACATATAAACACCAAATAGTCATTTTCTAGATCAAAAAAGAAACTTAAATAACTCTTGCAGAAAGAGTAGACTTTTTCTGAAAAATTAGAGGGATTACATTGCATGCACCCACTCCTTTCAAATGTACACCCCTGGTTGGAGGACAGATTCTGCTCTTTTAAGTGTTTACTGTATTTAGTTCAACATTATTGTAGAATATTTTAAGACACATGTCCAGAAATTCTGCTCCTGACAGGGTCATTTAAGGGGATGGTACAAACATCTTAGCTGTGTGGGAGGATGGGGGAGGGGTGCTGCGGCACCCCCAAAAATAACCATGCTGGAGCTCAGAAGGTGAATGAACAATAAAGATGCCTATAAATGTTGTGTTTAACTTTTCACATTTGCTGTGCATTTAAAAGCAACTTTCAAATGGCAGGCTATGCCTTTCAACAAATCACTGCTTATTGTGAAACTGATATTTACCTTTATTTCTCTGACTGCAGGGTTGCTGGGGTACAGACTGTGAAAGAAAAGACTTTAGTATGCAGATATTTCTAACATGACACAATTTATGTACCTGTAATTGAACTACACTTCTTTCAAAATATATCTTATTTAATTAGAAAACTGTGATGGAAAAAATATATTAATAGGATCAAATCAAGACATTTGACTTGGTGATGCATAAATGATGAATATTTGCTGAAACCTGATTTCAACACATTGATGGTGTGTGCTTTATAGTTTTCTCAGTAAAACTGCATGTCTATTCAAATTTAATTGCCATTTCAATGGAAAACATGTGCTATCACACTAGTGTTGCAAAATTCATTACCAGCTACATACCATACACGTACCACGCTCCTGCTGAATGGGCTTGGCACATTTACTACACTTCTTTTCTGTGTGATGCTTGGATTTTTGACAATATCTATCACTTTAGTTAAATTACATTGATGGCAACAGCCCACCCTGAAAATTGTTCCAGCACCACTGGAAGAAACAGAGCACAGTGACAAAGAGCTGCACCAGAGGTCCCACCACCCTTGGAGAGAGGGCCAGGGTCTTGGTAAGTGGTTATTTTTTATTGATATTTTGGTATATTCGGTCATAGAAGAAAGAGAAGGCTGCTCCCTGTGTGCCCGGGCATCGTGCATTACATAGACCCTAGAAAATCAAATGAAGATTACAATATGAACAAGGTAAAACAAGGAAAAACACTTGTAGAACGACATCAGGGAATTAAGTAATGGAGTGAGAAAAGAGGTAGAAAAAGGCAGCTATAAAAAACATTGAAGGCTTCAGTAAAATTACTAAACACATGGGCCCTTATTACTCATAGGGCATAATTTTCCAATTTGCACCATGGTGCACCTTTAAATAGGTGTGCAGTGTGTAAAAAGGGATAGTGTGCCCTATTTTGAGGAATGTGCTGCCCTCAGGGTATCCACGAACCTGTGCTGCCCTGGGAACAGCATATTCAAGTGAAAAACGAAGCGGCTGCTTAAAAGCCACTCTGTATTTCACAGTGTACTAAGCATTCCACTTACAATTTGAGTAGGAATTAGAGATCCCTTTGCAGGTGGGTACACTGAATTAATGCACTAGCCTGCAAGAAGATGTCTGAAGGGTCCATGGGACCTTCTTTTCCCCCTCCAGAGTGCTGCCATCATTTTTGTGGCACACTTTCAGTGCACCTCCTGAAAGCTTCTTTGCCTCTGCACCCGTGTCCACGATACTGTGTGGGAGCAGAGGCAAAGAGGCTCTCTCATTTTCATAGTACCATGTTCCCAAGCAAATAAGGGAATGCCCTCTTGAGATAGCACTAGCACTGCATGTGCACAGTGGCATAATATTAGTCTCTGCAGCACCTGGGGTGTTGCGGGCACCCGAGCTCCAGGGGGCCCCCTCCAGGCACTGTACATGGTCAGCAGGCCTCTGGCCTGAGAGCTCCTGACTAGGTCCGGAGCATGGGGGGCCCGCTCCATGCACTTTGCAGGGGGCCTCCTCTAGTTTTGTTCATTTTGTTCGCCACTGCATGTGCAACAGTGCCATCAGTATTACATAAGGGTCTGTACAAACGTCTGTGGCCCCTTGTGTAATGCCAGAGTGTGCCTTACACTTTCTGTAAAATGATACCTGGTAAAATAAGTTACTGCTAAGAACATGCACCAAGAGACACCTCATGTATGCTGTGATTCAGACTAATAAGTGAGCAGAATTTTCAAATTTAGACAAACTCAGCAAGAGCGTGTGGGGTAGTGGAACGACATGCACAGAAAACAAGATAATTTGTCCTAAAAGTGGATTTGAGAGTTACCTGAGGACACTTTCTCACTCACCCTGTTTTTCAAAATACTAATTCTAATTCTTGGAAAAACTGACAGACAAAGGGTCATAACATACATATAAGTGAACCTTAATGCTTAATCACAAAATCCAGAAATACATGAGGAAGGAAGAAAATAAAACATTCAGACAGGGTTTGAAGCACATTTTGTATACCTTGTTCGTCCAGGTTATGTTAACCCACTGAGGTGTCTTCATGTGATTTAGGTATCTTGGTTTTGAACACTCCAATAAATTAGCTTCCCAGCCAGTATCAGTGTCTGGAAGTGCATTGATCATAAACCCTGTCTTGAATGGAACCCATTCCTTTAATTTTCAAGTTTTCTTTATTCTGTCACCTTCCACTTCTCTCCTTCCTGTTCCTTAGCATGTGTTGTTCTAAATCTTGCTTGACGCTTTTATCCTTTGGTATCCAGGTATCAGTGCTTAATTTGTGCTGGTGATTGACATTTGTGGGAACTGGCCTTCGTTTTGGTTACCAGGACTTAATTTAAATAATCAGACTTTCGCAGAAAGCTGGTGAGATAAAGTCAGTAGAAAGAGTAGGATTGCAAACACGAATTATAGCAAAACAGTGACAAAAAGAGAAAGATAAAAAAGAACTTGCAAGAGTGAAGCAAAGAGAAAGAGAAGGCTGCTCCCTTTGTGCCCGGGCATTGTGCATTACACAGACCCTAGAAAAGCAAAAGAAGATTACAATATGAACAAGCTAAAACAAGGAAAACCACTTGTAGAAACACATCAGGGAATTAAGTAATGGAGTGAGAAAAGGGGTAGAAAAAGGCAGCTATAAAAAACATAAAATACTTTAGTAAAATGACCAAACACCTGGGCTCTTATTACTCATAGGGCATCATTTTCCTATTTGCACCATGGGGCACCTTTAAATAGGTGCGCCATGTGCAAAAAGGGATAGTGTGCCCTATTATGGAGAGTGTGTTACCCTCAGGGCATCCACGAACCCCTGCTGCCCAGGGAACAGCACATTCACGTGAAATACGAAGCAGCTGCTTCAATGCCACTCCACGTTCCACAGTGCACTCAGCATGCCACTTACACTTTGAGGTGGAATTAGAGATCCCTTTGCAGACGGGTGCAGGGAATGACTGCACTAGCTTGCAAGAAGATGTCTGAATGGTCCATGGGACCCTTTTTTCCCCCGCCAGAGGGCTGCCATCAGGGGGCGCACTCACAGTGGACCAAACCTTTTTGGTGCACTTTCTGTGCACCTCTTGAAAGCTTCTTTACCTCTGCACCCATGCCCATGATACGTTGTGGGAGCAGAGGCAAAGAGGCTCTCTCATTTTCATAGTACCATGTTCCCATGCAAAAAAGGGAATGCTCTCTTGAGATAGTACCGGCACTGCATGTGCGCAGTGGCATAACATTAGTCCCTGCAGCACCTGGGGTGTTGCAGGCCCCCGAGCTCCAGGGGGCCCCCTCTGGCACTGTACATGGTCAGCAGGCCTCTGGCCTGAGAGCTCCTGACTAGGTCCAGAGCATGGGTGGCCTGCTGCATGTACTTTGCAGGGGAGCTTCCTCTAGTTTTGTTACACCACTGCATGTGCGCCAGTGCCATTAGCATTACAGAAGGGCCCACGCAAGCGTCTGTGGCCCCTTGTGTAATGCCAGAGTGTGCCTTACACTTTCGGTAAAATGATCTATGGTAAAATTAGGTAATTGCTAAGAGCATGCAGCAAGAGACACCTCATGTATGCTGTGATTCAGACTAATAAGTGAGCAGACTGTTCAAATTTAGACAAACTCAGCAAGAGCGTGTGGGGTAGTGGAAGGACATGCACAGAAAACAAGATAATTTGTCCAAAAAGTGGATTTGAGAGTTACCTGAGGACACTTTCTCACTCACCCTGTTTTTCAAAATACAAATTCTAATTCTTGGAAAAACTGACAGACAAAGGGTCATAACATACATATAAGTGAACCTTAATGCTTAATCACAAAATCCAGAAATACATGAGGAAGGAAGAAAATAAAACATTCAGTCAGGTTTTAAAGCACATATGGCCCGATTCACAGAACTAACTTAAGACAAAATCCTAAACTTACTACCATTATGGTTTTCACAGAAGACACTTACTCATTTTGGTATTCACAGAAGGCACTTACTCATTTTGGTACTCACAGAAGGCACTTACTCATTGATGAGTAAGTGCCTTCTGTGAATACCAACATGAGTAACTTACTCCTTTTGAGTAACTTACTCAGTCAGTCAGTCAGTCAAACCACTTTATTCGGTTGATTAAAACCATAAAAGTACAATACACAATACACAATATAATAAGATCATGTTACCCAATAAAACAAATGAGCGACTTAAAAAGAAATTAAAATAGCAAAATCAATTGTCAAATGCATAAAAACTCTAAAAATACAGTCAAGGGTAGTTTCAGAGAGGGGTGAGACAGAAATTTTCTTTACAATCAGTGCTCATACAGGTTCTAACATAGGATACCTTCTTTTTCTAAGATGTGCCGCTGCAACTAGAAAACTCACAATATTAAAAATCTCCCATGGATCGTTAAGCAGTTGAAGATAAAATAAGGCAGGTCTAACCTGTAAAAACCCCTTTCCTCTTAACAGAGGGACTAAAAACCTCCTGCGACTCTCACTGTAATAATCACAAAACATTATAAAATGCAACGTGTCCTGAGGGGAGAAATTGTCACAAGGACATGGACCTAGTTCCTCCGGTCTGCACCACCCCTGCAGGTTACCTAAAGAAAAATTAATCAAGTTAAAACGAAACCTAATTAAAAGCCAGCGATGTAAAGGCTTGGTAACAATTCTCAGGTAAGGCTCAATCAGAGGGGAGGTTTTTAACAAAAAGTGAGCCCTAACTGAGGGTTTCACTAACTCCCGCTCCTCACGTTCAGCCAACAGTATATTTAAAAATTGGGATTTAACCCATTTAACATCCTCTTTTCTTATTCTATCCGTAAAATTAAAAAGATCTGGGCGCCCCAATTTTGATAACATATGCTTGACGTAATGCAACCACGGGATACTGCTGGCCTTCTCTAAGGTAACACAGTCCTGGATGATCTGGTGATTTAGTGTTAAGTCTGGGTTAAGCCAGATCTTAAGCCAGCAAACCACTGGGGCCAACCTCATCAAGTCTGTCACATATCCAAGCCCCAATTCTTGATGGATAGCAAAGGTAGAGGTCGATTGAGGAACCGACAAAAGGGTATGCAAAAATTTATTTTCAGCTATCTGAACCCATTCGAAATGCTTGAAGCCCCAGATGGCAGAGCCATACAGAGCAATAGCCAAGCATTTGGATCTATAGATATTCAGCATGGCCTCAATGGGCCTAGCCCCCAGACGCTGTGCAAACCCTTGAACAGCAACCGTTGACCTTACCATTGCACTTCTTTTAATTTTCTGTTGGGGGACCCATGAACCTCTCTCATCGAAAAAGACCCCCAGATACGTAAAAGAAGACACTCTGGACACCTCTGCACCGTTACAATAAAAGGATTTTACTTTTTTGTTTCTTTGGCCCATAGACATAACATGAGATTTCGATATGTTCACTACTAAGTCCAAGGACTTCATGTAGGCCCCAAAGGCGTCCAATAGCCTCTGAAGGCCTATGGCCGTACGGGCTAAAAGCACAGCGTCATCCGCGTATAGGAGGACGGGGATACCCTTTTGCCCTATTCGCGGGATGTCCAAATTAGCCTGGTCTAAGAATTCATCTAGCTTATTGATATAGAGGGTAAAAAGTAATGGCGCCAGAATGCATCCCTGGCGAACACCTCGGCCAGATTTAAAGTGCCTGGTGCATTTTCCTTCCTGAGTAACCCTAACTGTTGCTGAAAGATCCCTGTGTAAATCTGCCAAAAAATGGACTAAACATGGGTCAATGCCCATGTCAAGCAGAATGGACCAGAGCTTTGATCTGTTAACCAGATCGAAGGCCGAGGAAAGTTCCATAAAGGCCAACTGTAAATTACCTGGTTTAGCTATGGTATATTTACCTACTATTAAATGTAAATTAAGGCACTGATCTATAGTGCTCCTACCTTGTCTAAAACAATATTGTAGGTTAGATAAAACCTCATTTTCATTGACCCAATCCGTGACCTTAGATAGGATCACTCTCCCTAAAATGTTCACTGCGGAATCAATAAGAGATATCGGTCTATAACACTGAGGATCCCCTCTCTGACCCTTTTTAAAAACTGGGATGATCGTAAATAAGGACCATGATGTAGGGAATCCCTGGTAACCTGAGGCATTAAATACATTCGTCAAGATTTTTGCCCAGAATTTTGGGTTAAGTTTATACAAATCTGCCGGAACGGCATCTGGGCCAGGCGCTTTATTACTAGACATCTGTATTATCGCCCTTTCTACATCATCTTCATTAAAAACCATAGGAGGTGACACCCTGTTAACCTCAAAGCTAACAGCTGAGTCCTCAGCATCCTTAGACCCATACATTGCTTCAAAATGGGAGAGCCATTGTGCTTCTGTAATATTACATTCTAAAAAGCCATTCTCTATACCAGTGAAAAAAGGTTTATTAACAATGGCCCAAAATCTAGAACTGTCCTTGAGAACCTCAACTGTTAAAAGGGCATTCCAGGCCTCCTCTTTAATCTCGTTTTTCCGCGTAGAGACAGCAGACTTATACTGTTTCCTGAGCATAGCTATCTGGTCCTTCTCTCGTGGTGTATTTTTCAAGGCTTGGACCAGGTTACGATGGGCCCGTGAACAATTACTATCAAACCACCTTTCACCCATGGCTAATCTTGGTTTAGTTATCATTATCAGAGCAGCTGCAACCTGGCCACAAATGCCTTCAAAGGCTTTTAAAACCTTTCCCCCTTGGATGGTATTATCGTGGCATATTGCAATATTATCTTTAGCCTTCTCGCAAAGGTCCCTGAAAAAGAGGTCCGGAATTACCTTGGCCCATTTGAGCCTCTGACCCTGGTCACTTGTTGTCACACTATTAACACCCCCTAACTTTTCCGAATTTCCCAAAAGACCACAATCTTTATCTAGCACAAGTATAACTGGGTTGTGATCACTAAAAGGCGACCACCTGGCATTATAAAACAGTACCTGAGATAATAAGGTGGGGGAGATAAATATATAATCTATAACAATCTCCCGCTCCCGCGCTTTAAAAGTGGGGATCCGATCCGTGGGATCACCAAAACTAGGTTCAAAAAGATGTACCCCAGCTAAAAGCTCCTCCAGGGCTTCCCCCTGTTGCGTATGCTCAAAGTGGGGGGTCGAGGAGTAAGCTGGCCCTAATTGATCATCAACCTGACAGTTCAGATCACACACATGAATATTAAAATCGCCCATCAGTACAATAGAATAAAAAGTGGTTTGCTTCATCCAATATTCTTCTAAAAAACATTTCAAATGAGATAAATGTTGGTTTAAAAAACAGCTCTCTCCAGAGTTATAGAAATTAACAAACAACAGTTTAGGGAGGTTGGGGGTTATAAGTTCTATAGCAAGGCAATTATGGGAACCCGCCTCCACCCTCCTTTGGGTCCCTTTCAATTTTAGCAAAAATAACATTAAAAGGCCCCCCTTTGCTCTGCCTGCCGGGGTGGGACGTGCTGGTGAACAGTACGATTTAAACCCATCCACCCAGAAGTTATCTGCCTTATCCCAGGTCTCCTGTAAACTGATTATATCATAGTTTTTAAAAAAAACTCAGCCACCTGGGATCATCTTTCTTACTTCTAAGGCCCGCTATGTTCCAGCTAATAACCTTACAATCAGGGGCTGCATCTACATCTATTACCTGATCGTTATGACTGTCCCCAGGAAGGCTCGTTTGACACTGAGTCATCTCCAGTCAGTCATTCACATCTAATTGGGACAATGGGAGATATCTATTCTTTAATACTAGGCCACCTCCTTACTCATTTTGAGTAACTTACTCATTTTGGTATTCACAGAAGGCACTTACTCATTGATGAGTAAGTGCCTTCTGTGAATACCAAAATGAGTAAGTGCCTTCTGTGAATACCAAAATGAGTAAGTGCCTTCTGTGAATACCAAAATGGTAGTAAGTTTAGGATTTTGTCTTAAGTTAGTTCTGTGAATCGGGCCCATATTGTATACCTTGTTCTTCCAGGTTATGTTAACCCACTGAGGTATCTTCATGTGATTTAGGTATTTTGGTTTTGAACACTGCACTGAAGCTAGCTTCCCAGCTAGTATCAGTGTCTGGAAGTGCATTGACCATGAAACCCTGTCTTGAATGGAACCCACTCCTTTAATTTCCAAGTTTTCTTTATTCTGTCAACTTCCACTGCTCTCCTGAGCAGGCGCCCCCGCGCCTAGGGGAGGGGCGCCCTTAGTAGCGCCACGGGGCTGAGCCTCCTCTGGGGCCCAGAAAGGGGGGCTGGATGAGGAAGATCTGGCTGAGGTGACGTCATCTGGCGGCGCAGAGAAACCTAGCAGGTTATTTAAGGTGGCGCCCCAGGAGTTTCGTTCTCTTTGTCTCCTCGGACCTCAGCCTACCTGCAGGAGCGTCGTCGACGTGGAGAGAGGTTTCCAGTCAGCGGCGGGCGGAGTGTGGCAGGCTGGGTTGGGGGGGCCGTGGCGTAGGGTAATTACTAGGTTATATTATATTTAATATATTATTAGGTTATATTAATATTATTTATAATAGAGGTGTTGGATTTGGAGCTACGAGATGCGTGGAGGGCGCGCCTGTATAGTGGTCGCGCTGAAATACAGGGAAGCCCGGTGATGGCGGCCTGGGTGTTCAACAACAAAAGGTATGCGGCGCTGCAATAGGCGGGGTGCCGCGCCGAGAACGGCGGTAAAAATAGACAGGGGGTGCGGCTGTAATTTGCGGTAGCTATTGGTGATTAACGCGGCCGCTTAGTAGGGGAAGCCTGGTAGTGGCGTCCCATGGCATTAAGGCGGTTCAGGTCATTAAGGGGAAATATTGAGGCACTGAAAAGGGCGGGGCCGTGCCCGCATTGAGTGATTCCTGTCTCTTACTGAATTGGGGATATTAATGGTACTTTGTTGTATGTTTCTCTGTATGATTCAGTTACGCATAAGTACATTTCCATGTCAAACGTATCAGTCATTTTTATTGGAGTGCTTCAGCTTAAAGCAGGGAAACACAGGGTGGCGCGTTGTGGATATTTCAGTGAAAACTCTGTTTCCATGAAGTTTTCGAGTCGGTAAATTGCCTTAGTTGTTTAACGCTGCCGCTTAGTAGGGGAAGCCGGGTAATGGCGGCCCAGGTCATTGACGAAAAATATCAAGGCACTGAAAATGGGAGGGAGGGGCCCACCCATATTGCGTGACTCCTGTCTCTTACTGAAGCAGCAATATTTTTGGTGCTCTGTGGAATGTATAGCTATATGGCACATACATGCATAAGTACATTTCCATGACAATCGTATCAGTATTTGTTATTGGGGTACTTCTGATTAAAGCGGAGAAAGGCAGGGTGGCGCACTGATGTTATTCAAAGAAAACTGTCAGTGCCTATAACGTTTTCAAGTGGTAATAGCCCGGATAATTTAGGAAAAAATATGCAGTGTATCTGGCAGTGTTCAGAGATAACAAGGCTGCAAAATTGAGCGGGGCTGTGCCCATATGTGAAAACGGCAGGCAAGGGCAGCTGGATGCTGCGTTATTTCAGAATGCTGTGATTGCAAGCGTGCAGGTATGCAGGAGAGAGGCGGCTCGCGCCGCGAGTCTCGGTGTTTTTAGAGGTAACGTTATCACATAATGAGGAGGCTGCAGGCGCGCCCTGGGGGGAAAACCTTATTGCTCTGGATGTTGAGGCCACTCCCACATTATGGCAACAGTGATTTGGGCGGCAACCAGAATTGGATAATAGGGCTGCCGGCGGGGGCAGCGGTAATAGGGCCTGGCTCACTGTCAAAAAATGCAGCTTATAGCGGAGAGGGCGCCGGATGGGGCTGGGGAGTATACACAGGGGCTGCATGTGCATGTGAGGCAGGACTTCACAGTAACCCCTGACATTTACCATCACTATACTAAGCGCAGTATTAAATGCATCATGCGCGACGATTTGGAGCATGGTAGGAAGCATGTCTTCATGCCGAGACACTTAAGGCTGCTCTTTGCCCAATGACGTTCAACAGAGTGTCTGCACAGGCACAGTAGGGGAAGGGTGCGCAATGGAAATAATAATTGGGGCAGGAGACTTCCAACACGGAATGCGCAAGGTACTATGGTGTTTATGATTGTGCAGAAATGTCTGTGTTTTCCACCACTTACCAGTACTGTTTGAATTTTCTCCTGCCGGTACGTGGTCCTCGCTGAGACGGCAGCAGCAGAGTCCCGAGAGGTTACCGACATTTTCGAAAGGGCGTGGCCAGCCGGAAGAGGAAGACAGGCAACGTTCCTAAAGTCCATCAAAGGCAGCACACCTGGTATCAGGCGCACCTAGGCTATCGGTTGGTATCAAGCCGGCATGTTGCGCTGTTTCTCCATAATGCGCTGTACCGTCCGTGGGCGGGGGTAGGCACTCGCTAAGTAGCGCCAGGGTGCTAGGTATTAATAAAAGTGCCCATCATCACATGGTCCAATTTTATGTCGAAGCCGCCAGGAGGGTCTTAAACTAGCAGCGCAATCGCCCAAGTTTCGCAGGTATTATGGCGCGTCAGTACAGTGCCAGTGGGCAACGCTGTAAACTTAGCAAGGGCAGTACAGTGTATGGGGCTTAAATTGTTCAGGCGGAATATTTCAAGGGCGTTTGGCTGTTTAAATGCAAACGTTAGCTACTTCTCCAAAGGAGAGGTGGGGGCACATCGGCCTGGGCTCTTGACTTAAGAGCCAGTTGGAACAAGGTACTAGTCTGGGGCGTCAACATTCTGTGATTCTGGGGAAAACGCACCAGGGGACCTTCATGGGTGCGTGGCAAAGCTTTGTAAACTGTCTGCATTTGGTGGTGACCGTATTCACGTTGGTGGTTTAATTTTATATTTAAAAGGAGATGACTCATGGACTCAGGCCCAGGCAGGACGCAGTGGGGTCGTACAGGATCCGGGATGGCAGCCTTGAGAGTCCGGTCTAGGTTCACTCAGCTTTTCATCCTTCCATGGTCGATTTACTGCCTACTAGTTGGGTAATTAACACCAGGAGTTACGGGTGTGTTTAGAAGCCCCTTGACTTAGGTGTAGATGTGCTACTTCCGTTTGAATAAATATGACATTTGCTACTGCGTTGTTAAAGATTGGGTCAACAGTTCCACAACTTTTAACGAGGGGGACGCTATAGGGCCACATTATCTGGTGGCAGTAGTGTTGCCTTAAACGCAAACTCTAAGCGTGAAGTGGTCCATCAAGGTACCCTACAAGGAAAAGTACAGTGCGTTGGTTATTCCTCAACAATTCACGCATTATACGAGAGGGTACGCATATCTTTCAGTGCCGGGGCAAAAAATTGCGCGCCTGCACTCTACATATTATCTTGGTGTGGGCTTATTACCTTGGAGATTATGCAAGCTTGCACACCCTCTCCTCCACTAGGGGAATGCCCAATGAGATAGGAACTCTCGCCTCCAACACCAGGAGCCTCCACATGGAGCTGGGGTGTGGGGGCCCAGTGGTCTACACCAGGAGCCTCCACAGGGAGCTGGGGTGTGGGGGCCCAGAAGTCTTTTTGGGATAATTACCAGGGAAACAGCGTGGAATTGTGGTGTCTGGTACCAAGTTGCCTGGTACATGGGTAAACCGTGTGGTTGGCAGTGCTTATCTGAGTTGAAGTTGGGTTTTAATTTCCTCCCTGGAATGTCGCTCTGCTATACAACGAACCTTGTCTGCTCCTCTTTAATTATATCAAGCAGTACAGTTTTCAGATGTGAGGCTAGCAAGTTGGCTATAAGTGAGCGGCGGCCTTTAACAAGGAACTAAGCCTCTGTTATAGTGCCCTCTGATAAGAGTACTAGAGTGTCTCATAGTCAGGGCAGGAGCTGACCAGCTAGTGGCGCTGTTCCACAAAACTCGAACAAGTCCTCTTCTCATATAACAGTGGTCACTGCAGGGCGGTGTGTGCTGTACACATTGCATTAAACAGTGCCCCGGTTCCCAGGCTACAACACCAGGAGCCTTCACATGGAGCTGGGGTGTGGGGCCCAGAAGTTTTTAGGATAATTACCAGGGAGCAGCTGGTAAATGGGGGTGCATCACATATAAACAGAACAATAAGCAAGCCTGCAGATGCATAGAGAACAGAGTTCTTCTCCGAGTCCCGGCTTTTCTCAATTTCCTGCGGCATGCCCTCTGTTTAAACACACCGGTTCCAATTATTGTAAGTAGCGTGTCTTTGTGCACCAACGTTAATAACATGAGGGCGGCAGCCTCCTTTTATCCAGGCAAGCGGTGCGTAGTATCTTGTTCAGCTGTTTGTGGCCATTTAGGCGCAGTTGGCTCATGGCTGGCACCTACCGCCCTTGATTCTGCAATGGATCGGCTGTGAAGCCAAGGGCTGGGTTAGTGCTCTGTGCAGTGCTAACAGATGTCCAGCAAATGAAATGATTCGTTTGCTATCTTTGCAACCCTAAAAAGGGCGTTGTTTTGAATTTTAACGTTTCTCATCTATTTTCTTTCTTTTCCTGTGTGTCTTTGGCGTGATTTACTGGGCTTGCAGAGCTGAGTAGGTGGGGTTACTAAAACGCCTACTACCTATTTCACTGTTTTATTGAATGCTTTATTGAACACGTCATATGTTTGTGGTGCTTTATCACTCCGCAGCTCTCAGCGCTAGGGAAGTTTTAAAGGCTTGTTTAACAGCTAAGAATAAAAGCTGACTACACCCCCAGGAGCGGGGCGCAATGCCTGTGCAATGTCTAAGAGTACCTTAATATATTCCATGTGCTCGGCGCCAGGAATTTGGTGTAAGGTGTCACTGCACGGTATCACTCTTCAACCTTTACAGAAAGACATAGCAGCCCTCATCAGTGGGGAGGTTGTGCAGCTTGCGGCCGAGATAGTTTTTAGCTTTCTCTATATGGTGTATCGTTAAGAGGTTGCTTTCAGGTGCAAGCTGACACAGGTATAGGTTGTCTATATATATTGTCAAAAGCTCACTAAATTGGATAGGTGAGCAGTCACATTAGTTATTCTTACTGTCTCGGTCGGATTGCTCGTTTTTAGCGTTGGTAACAAGAGCCTTGATCCCAGTATAAAAGCTATTGTGCATCAAGCCATTATAAAGGGTCAAAGTGTTTGCGGCCGCACAACGCCCAGCCCCTATTTTAGAGGGTGCGGTGAGCAGGGCAAGGTCACTGCAGTGCAGTGGCTGTAACAATGATCCTTAAAAACGCTGCCCGGGTAGGCTAAAACTAGAAGCTAGTTTTACCACAACGGTGAAAACGTGGGAGGTGTCAGTTAGTTGGCATGCATAGTTATCAAAGTACATCGCTTGGAAGCGAGAGCACTTTCAATAAAGTGGCCAACAATAACGGAGTAGGAAGTGGATCCCCATGCTCTATTACCAGGTGTCTCGGTTTCGGCTGGGAAGCGGGTCAAAACCCAGGAGAAAGTGAGGGGTGCGTGAGGCTCTCACTTACAGTACAAACTGGCCTGACGTAAGCAAGGGTAGGTCGATTTTTGGGATTACACCTGTGATCAGGTATCCCGGTAGCAGTGCTCCCTTTGTTAAAAAGTGAGGGCAGGTGCCCAAATTTCTGCTGCTGAGAAGCCCACTATATAATATAAGTGCCGGTCCCCATAAAAATCTTAGTGGCCAGCACAGGCTTTCTCTGTCTCCAATTAAGCACTGCCCGATGGGCCAATGCGATGAGCCGTGATCCCAGTATAAAAGCTGCCCGGTGGGCCAAAACAGTATGCGGTGCCCCCCCCCCCCCCTGATGGTGGAGGGTTTGGACATGTGGTGAAGTTGTCACAATCATTTTCCGGCAAATTCCCTGTAGGAAGGGACAAGGATACCCTGGGTGGAACCTGGGAAAGGCAGTTGCAAGGCGGGGCCTGCTGGCACACTGCGCACAGCAGATCTCACCAGAAGTATGTTCTCCCCTAATGGTAGAGGAGTTGGACATGTGGTGAAGTTGTCACAATTATTTTCCGGTAACTTCCGTTTAGTAAGGGGCAGGGATGTCCTGATTGGAACATGGGGAAGGCTGTTGCAAGGCGGGGCCTGCTGGCACACTGTGCACAGCGGATGTCACAATAATGTGTGCTGGATGTTCTCGGAATGGGAAATCTGATAGTTTACTTGGGTATTCAGCTTCTAGATTGTGGGCTGATAACGCAAGCAGTATGAGCTGGGGGGGCTCCGGTCAAAGCAATAAACGAATACTTTAAAAAAAAAAAAAGCTGAACAATTAACTCCATAAAAAGAATTTTAGCAGGTTCCACAATGGGCACAATTCAGCTCAACTGGCTCCAGCCGGGAACTAGGCGTTGTTCTGTAAGAATAAGGTACATCTGTAGGCAAAAGGGCAGGAGTTTTTTATCCAGGCGATGCTGGGGGCTATTCTGGCGCACAGTCAGTGCTAAGGGGGAGTGGGCGAGTGCGCCAGGGAGCTTCTCACCCTGTGGCGGAACGCTGACAGTTAACAACAAAGGGGGATGCACAACAATGGAGGTGCAGCCATTGGATGGACCCTAGGAGGGGGGAGATTCCACGGGTGCAGAGGGCAGGCGGTGAGGAGGGACTGACCTGCTGGTGGTCCTGGACTGTACTGCCCTAACCCACAACATATGGACTGAGTAGAATCTTGGGGAGGCTGCCTGTGTTCAGGCACCCCTGTGGGCCGGTGCAGTATAGGTGCCCTGGATTTCAAGTAGTACAACTGTTGGCTGTAGCGCATTGGGGCCTGCTGGCACAAGGTGCACAGCAGAGTGGGTGCTTGGTGGGCCGAGACGGCCAAATTCAAGTGTACGGCCAAGTTCTAGTGTACGGCCAAGTTAAAGTGCAAGTGTATTGTCGTACCTAATGTCCTTACTGCCGTTGACATGTTGATGCAGATAAACTGTGATGCTGTGAATAATTTTATATATCCAAGAAGGATACTGTTACGCTGGTAATGGTCTGTGGTGAATTACTTGGATTGATGTGAATAAAAGGCTACGCCTTGGACAACATACCATGATTCTGAGAGTTCTTGGGCACAGCGGGCGGTAAGGTGATGGAAGTTGGGGAGGAGTAAATGTCACATTGTGCGCATACTATGCCTGTTCCTTAGCATGTGTTGTTCGAAATCTTGCTTGACGCTTTTATCCACTGGTATCCAGGTATCAGTGCTTAATTTGTACTGGTGATTGACCGTTGTGGGAACTGGCACTCGTTTTTTAGTACGAGGACTTAACTTAAATAATCAGACTTTCGCAGAAAGCTGGAGAGAAAAAGTCAGTAGAAAGAGAAAGAATGAAAACGAGAATTATAGCAAAACAGTATCAAAGAGAGAAAGATAAAAATAGAACATGCAAGGGGGAAGCAAAGAGACAGGAACTGTTGGTTAGGGTAAAAAAGAGCCATGAGGTGAAAACAGTACCAAGAAAGCTTCGTATTCGCCAATCCTGGCATTCGCCAGCTCCTGTTCATAAGAAAAAATTCGGGACCGTACAATTACTTTTTTTTTTTACAGATTGAGCATCGCAGGTAAGAAAATGCTGTGCTCTATTGCTTCACTTTTTAGCAGCATCAGTGTTACAGCGGCATCAGTCACTCTCCCAGGAGGCGATGGCATTTGTTTTCACGTTTTACGGTAGCAGCATCCAGCTATTACTCTTGCTTCTTTATTAAGTGCCTTGACTTTAATCTCCTGCCTCAGCTCCACGGCTTATGTTATGAATATTAATGCACAACCCAGAGAGACCTATCCTGCGAATATGAATTGCAGAGATTATTGTGTTTTAAAAAATGAAAGAATGGGAACCATTTTGTGGTGCAGAGGTGCAATGGTTCTCATTTAATCAGCATATAGTCATCATGTCTGCCTCCAGCGCTCCAGGCTACAAAGTAATTGAAGTGATTCACACCTGTTTAAGGAAGTCGTTTCCATTACACCAGGAGTTGAGTCAGAAAACGTCAGTGGCACTAAAGTTTTATTCTGTTTATACTGAGCAGTAGGTCACCGGAAAGGCTGTGAGCAAACAAGTACTAAACTTTTAAAGAGGCACAATCGTGCTATTTCTTTTTAAATCGCTTTGCCTTTCTTCAAGCATAATTTCAAACTTTACTGGTTCTAGAAGCACCGAGCACATTTAACAACTATCACATTATTGAATCATTTTGCAAATATTTCAATTTCCCAATGCCCTTGCACGTACATCAAGCAATGCCATAATTTCTATAGTCCATTCGTTTCTGTAGAATTTACTACAGAAAGTTGCATTAAGGTATAAAAACTATGGGGCATATTAGCAAGACCCACGTTAAAATTATCGCCGTTTTAGCGGCAGGAAACTGCCGCTAAAACGGCGATAATGGGCTTGCTAATATGCGTTATAGAATTCCAATAGAAGCCCAGGTTAGATGTCCTGCACATCTAACCTGGGCTTCTATTGGAATTCTATAACGCATATTATCAAGCCCATTATCGCCGTTTTAGCTGCAGTTTCCTGCCGCTAAAACGGCGATAATTTTAACGTGGGTCTTGCTAATATGCCCCTATGATTTAATCATCAGTGTGCCTCCTGCTGGCTTCTCGAGTCAGATTTTCCATGATTATTTTTTATATTGATGTGTTGGCACCAATATGGAATTATAGGTGGCAAAATAGGTTACATGAAAGGAAGCAGCTTGTTGCGTCTCATATCCTTGTGCTGCTAAATAAGGGCTTCCATTGTAGTACACGGGGTGTTAATTTAGTGCAATGCTATTTCATTGACCCTGTTATGGAAACTGACGCTTCACTATCTTAAAGTTGCTGCCATACTATTGGAAAACAAGGAATGAATCAGTAAAGTGCCTAGAAATAGTCTTCTTGAAATGCGGTGCACATTGATGGGTGTTTACACCTATTCCAGCCCCCTCAGACCTTGGCACTGGCCTTTGTGTTGGCTATGCAGCGCTAGGAATTTCAGTCATTGGACTATAGTTGCCATAAAACAGATCTCCCGGCTATAAGAGACGTAGGGGCATATTATCAAGGAAATGCGATAATTATCGCATTTCCTGCTTAGCGCGACTTTGCACAACGCCGGCTATCGCTGGATTCAATCGCCGAGATATTGCGTTATTATCAACGCATATCTCCATGGCGATCAAAAATCCGGCGATAGCGGCGAAATACGGGTTTATCGCTGGGAATCCAGCGATACACCGGCAGCGTAAGGGGAATCCTTGTTAATAGGGAGATGTGGATTGAGCCGTACAATCCACCTCCCATGTAACATATAGGCAAGTCAGGATTTTCTTAGACGTTAATTCCTGGCGATAACCGCGGTTAGCGCGGCTTTTTGTAACGCTACGTGTGTCCTGGGCCATCTTGTAAATACGGTGAAGGACAGTTAGCGATATTTTCCTTTTAATTTTGGCAGGGAACGCCTACTTTGCATCTCATTAGAGATGCAATGCGAGGCGTGTGGAATACGGCTGCTAACATGCGCTAATGCATGTTAGCGCCGCATTGGTAATAGGGCGATATTATTATCTCTGCTTTTTTGGCTTTTAAAGCCAAAAAAGTGGAGATATGGCCCTTGTTAATATGCCCCGTGGTGAGGTTTGGTGTAACTCAACTGTGGGATGCCCTCTGGATGGTTCAGGTAGTTTTTTTAGAGCAAAATAATTTTTTCTATTTTACTTTTTTTTCAACAGGAAATATGTGTCACAGAGGCTCCAACTTCCTCTTTCTGTCCAGAAGGCTCCTACCAGAGCTTTGTCCATCCCTTGGTCACTTTTCATTTGGATTTTGAGGAGAAAGGATCATTCTCTTCTTTTTGCTGCAATCCCTGCTGCCTTACTGTTGGATTCTCAAGGATTTTTGTTTTGAGGAATCAAGTAGGTTAAATACCTTTTGGATGCGTTTGCTGTTTGATGGAGGGCATGCATCAGTGTTTTTTTTGCCTTTTTTGTTTTATCTTCCATTTTTAAATTTTATTGTGGGTGGCCTGAAGATGCAGTAGGAGCTTCTTTTGCATTAACCTTTTTAGTTTTTCTGAGGGTAAAAAAGAAACACAGGTTTAGGAGGGCTGGGGGCTAGTTTTAAAACTTTTAAAGTACCTTTTCTCCATTTTACTGTGTGTTGCTTGGTGAATTTTCCACTATTATTCTGCTCTTTTTTCTGTGGGGCCAAGTTTGCCCATGCCACGGACCGCGGCTAGCCAGCTAATATTGCTAGACATTGAGTGTATATTAAACAACAGTAGTTTATGTGGTGTATATATTTTTTTAACATCTATTGATTTAGGAATGGCCTTTGATTAAATGCAAAATGTGTGTCTGTTATATTATATGCTTTTCTGCAAAGTGTTAAAGTATTTGGTGAGATAATTTCTAATGCCTTGAGATGTTTGTGGTTGGTGACTTATTAAAGTTGACAGATAATTTTCATTTTTGGCATTGTTGAATTAATGTTAGTGGTTTCTTCTTTGTTTACCATACCCCCTTTCTTTACTTGCTATTTTTTTGTGTGGTTAGTGGTCATTTTTTTGCCATAGGCCACCATTTTGTCTTTGTTCTCCATGCCATGTGACCATTTTGTTTTGTGTAGTCAGTGTACTTTTTGCCATAGGCCTGCTTTGCTCCTGGTGGCCATTTTGTAGTCAGTGTGCTTGCCTATGCCATAGGCCGGCATGTGTTCTTTGTTGGCTATGGCTTTGTCCTTGGTGGCCATGTTATGTTATGTTAAAAAATGTATACAGCGCACGAATACCAGTGGTGTCTTGGCGCTAGCAAACCGAGAAGCAAACAGAAGCATTAGTCAAGGAATAGCCAAGTCTTGATGGCTTTTCTGAACAGCGTTAGGGACGGCAGATTTCTGATGTTGAACGGGAGGGAGTTCCAAAGCCTTGTGGCTCCCACCACAAATCTTCTACCACCCCAGCGTGCTTTGAGGAATCTCTGAGAGAGTATAACTTTTGCCTCTTGTGATCTCAAGCATCTGTTTGGAGAGTACCAGTGCAATGAGTGTTTCAGGAACTGAGGGACAGTCCCGTGTAGTGCTTTGTAAGTAATACACAGGGTTTTTAAATTGATCCGACTTTTAATTGGCAGCCAGTGTAGGCTCTGGAGGTGGGTTCCCACCGACTGGAATTTGGGAATTCCAAGGAGAAGCCTTGCGGCCGCGTTTTGGATCATCTGGAGCCTACGTAATTGCTTCATGGGCGTACCAAGGTATAACCCATTACAGAAGTCCAGTTTAGAAATGACTAGGGAAGTGACTACCGTTTTCCTGCTTTCTGTTGGGATCAGAGGTAGGATTTTCTTAATTGCTTTAAGCAGAAAGAAACATGATGACGAAACTGCCTTAACTTGAGCTTCAAAATCCAGCGGCCGGCGGCGATTTTGTGTTGATCAGTGTTGTGCTATTGTAGTGAATTGTTTTCACAACATACTTTATAGGTGGTTTATTCTAGAGTGAAAGGTTGGTTGTGGAAGTGTGCGTGAGAACGGTAAATTGAAGTGTGCTGAAGAAGTAGGGTGAGAACGTGTGCAGGAAAATTTATATCGAGTGAATACTAGTTTAGAAGGGAAAATTTAGAGATGACAATGCGATTGATACCTGCACCTCCAGTCTTTTTACAAGTCTCAGGACTTCTATGTATGGGGTGGGAGGACTAGAAGGAAACATTTGAAACCTATTTGATGCTATTGGTGGAGACGTTTTTGTAACTAAAAGAAAACTGGCCATTTTAAGAAAAACAGTTTGAGATTGGATGACAGAAAAGTTCTTAAGACTCTTCCTAGACCTGCAATGGAGGGGAGAAATGCAGACGAGGAGTCTGATCTGTAGTAGAATGACATGGATGTGGAGTAGGATGACATGTTCGAAATGGCGATAAGAGCGTTGGAGAATAATTTTGGCAAGAAGATTAGCATTGTAGTAGAAAGACATACATTATTTTCCCATGTGTAACTGCAGGGGGAAACCATTGAGCAGTTTGTAGCAGCCTTTAGGAGGTTGGCTGTCTCATGCAAATTCAGAGATCTCGGGGATGAAATTATGAGAGACCAAAGGATTAATAGGACAAACAACGTATGAATTCAGGAGAAGCTGTTAGAACTGAAAGATCCCACTTTAGATAAGGCCATTGAAGTTGCTAAGCAAATGGAGAATACCTCTTGTTATGTCAAGGATTTGGGAGGCGTTAAAGTTGAGGGAGCAGGTGAATCAGAGAATGCATGCATTGTGAACACAGTGAAGAAATCTTTATGTAGGGGTAACAAAGGGGACAGAAAGGAAGAAAAAACTCAAAATGTTGAGAGAAGGAGAGTGTGTTACAGGTGTGGAATTGAGCAACACACGGCAGAGGTGAAAAATTGCCCTGCTGCGGACAGTAGGTGTTTCAAGTGTAAAAAAATGTGTCACTTCTCTAGAGTGTGCAAGAGATGGACAACTTAAAGTCCATAAATGCGGTGAATTTAGTGAATGGTCAAGAAGTTCCAAGGGAAGAGATGCATTCAGAATCAAGCAGTGAGGGAGAAATTGAAGAGATGCTGGTGAGTGGGAAAGAACCACCAGGCACTAGTCAGTCAAGGAAGACTGGTGAAGAATATTGTCTGCCTAAGTGTGAGATAAAGGTCAAAGGCGAACAGGTATATGTGTGGGCTGACTCATGCTCACCATACACCATTATTGATAAAGTGAAGTGGGGAAAGTTGGTTGCATATGGTTAAATGTTCCTGATGTTGAAGTCAAAGGGTATTGTGAAGACAAATTGTCAGTCCTAGGATACTTCCATGCAGAAGTCCAATTTCAGAACAGGGGGGCAATGGGTAAAGTTTATGTGGTGCAGAAGGGCAGATCTTTGTTGGGGTGGAAGGAACAGCAAGCTTTGGGCATGATCTTGAACCCCAATCACCCAAAGTAAGTGGGTGAAAACCCCAAAGTACAATTAGACTGTTAAGAGGAAGCATGGGAAAGTTTGATAATGGAAATATGTGGTTCCTTTAGTTGAGGCAACCAATCTGGTATGAACGAGAGGTATGCAGTGATTGTGATGGATAGTGTCTCACAAAGGCCAGAGGTGGTATTCATGAAAGAAGTAAAGCAGCCAACGTTATTGTTTTCTTGAGGAGGTTTTCTATTGTGGGGGTTGTCCTTCCTCCATACTGACTAATAATGATTACCAATTTGTTTCGGATGAGTTTGAGTTCTTCTTGGCTGAAATGGGAATTAAGCATTGCACAATGTTGTACCGTCCCAAGGGGAATAGAGAGTTGGAGCACTTTAACCGCAATTTGAGGCAAATCCTGCAAATAGGTGTGGCCACTGAGGGTGATCAGAGGAGGCAGGTTAAGAATATGTTGTGGAAGTACAGAATCACCCCACTCCTTTTCTCAGGAGAATCTCCATTTCACCTACTTAGAGGAAAAGTGTCAAGCACTGGTGTGAACCAGTCCGACGATATGTCTGGAAAACAAGATGGTGAAGGGCCATCCTAAGCTGTATGAACCAAGGAGAAAAGGGGTATGGAGAGATGAACCTAAAGGTTGGAGAGTGTGGCAAAGACATGTAAGGAGGTATGCTACAAAGGAACATGAAAACCACATAGGGGTGAAGTTCTAACCTGTTTTGATGTCATGGCATGCACTGGAGAGAGCTATCTAAAGGGTGAACTTATGCCAATTTAATGTGTATGTTGTTTTAGTTATTAGAGTTTATTTAGTATATGATTATATAAAAGCTGATACCAGCAAGTTCGTTATTTGATTAAAGAAGGGGGGAAGTGTTGCATCCAGGCAACTGCATGCTTCCACCACTGGATTCTGAAGTGTTGGGATCCAGAAGGCTAGGGAAGCTGGCAGTTGCTGAGGAACTGGGATGTGTCAGAAACTACTGAATATACATCAGGAACTGTGTCCATCTGTCTTCTTAATAGCCTGCATGTGTTCTTTGTTGTCCATACTTTTGCCCTTCGTGGCCATGTGGCTGCCAGTCATTTTGTAGTTGGTCTGCTTGGCTTTTGCCATAGGCCTTCATGTGTTCCTTGTTGTCCATGCCTTTGCCCTTGGTGACCATGTGCCAGTGAGGCTATTGTGTGTAGCCGGTGTGTTACTTTTCTTCCATTTTTCAAAACCATTTTCTAGGGACATTGATAGAATAGGTCTATGCCTTTTTGTATTTTCTTTTTTTCCCTGATGTGATTTTAATGTGCTTCAGGAGTATTGTAGTGTGCAAAAGCAGTTCTTTTTCATGTATTTTTTTCCATTTTCCCCTGTACCTCCTTGCCTCAGTAGGATTTTCATAGCCCCTAGGGAGACACCAGCAATAATTGTTTTAAGAATTATCCCATTTTCCCCCTGTACTTGCCTCCTGCCATAGGACATAGACCCACACCAGCAATATTTTTTTAAGGATTATTCAATTTTCTCCCTGCACCCGCCTCTTGCCATAGGCCATAGGCACACATCACTGTTAATTTTTAAGGATTATTCAATTTTTCCTCGTATTCACTCCCTGCCATAGGTGCACAACAGCAATAATTTCTTTAAGGATCATTCCATTTTCCCTCTGCACTTGTAGCCTGTGATAGGCCACAAGTGCACACCAGCAATATTTTTTTTAAGGATTACTTCATATTCTCCATGCACCCACTGCCTGCCACATGCCAGGAGGTCACAACAACAGTAATGTGTTAATGATTACTCAATTTTTCCCCTGCACCTGCCATAGGCGCACACCAGCAATAATTTTTAAGGATTATTCCATTTTACCCCTGCACCCGCAGCCTGTCATTTGTCATAGGCACACACACACATGCAATAGTTTTTCCAAAGGATTATTCCATATCCCCCCTGCACCCACTCCCTGTCATAGGTGCACAACAGCAATAATTTCTTTGAGGATTATTACATTTTCCCCCTGCACTCTCTGCCTGCCACAGGCATCGCAAAGGCCTTAGAGGCTCATAAAGTAAACTTTTCAATCTGTATGTTATTGAAATATTATGTTATTATGGCTTGGAATAGATAAACTATTGTTAATTACTTGTGATATGACCTCACTAAATTATATTCTGTTGATTCAAACTGCAAATGCCAAATTTCACTCAATTTGTTTCTTGTTCATTTGCTTTTAGGTGCACAAGATACATCATCACACACAATTTACCCAGACAAAAGGCCAACTGTGACACACACCAGCTGAGTCCTCCTCTGCTTCCATTTGTGCAGCTAAGTGGAATCTTTCAGTGTTGGAAAGAACTTGAAGTTGGCCCAAAGAAGGATGTTCCTGCCAAGAAAGTGGTCAGTAAGGAGGAGAAGAAGAAGGATATTGCCACAGTAAGATTGCCGGCCTCCACCTTTTTCAGGAAGCATGGTGTATACTTGCTGCACCCTCCTCCAGCACCACCCCAACCTAAGACTAAGCTCAAGCTGATGTCTCTCAGCAATGCAGCTACTGCAGTCATGGTGACAAGCAGTGAGTATGAACTGGATTTGTCTCAGCCACAAACTAGTACCCAATCTTCGCAGGAAAGTGGACAACAGAAGCCACAGCCAGCAATAGTTCTTCCTGAAGTAGGAACATAAAAGGAGGTTGAGCTTTCTGCTGAGAAAGTTGTTGCTGTTCATTCATTGGCTTCATAATCTTCAGCAAGAAAAAGAAGGGGCACTCCATCATTTACTCCAATCCCCTCTTCTGATGATATGGACATGGATTGGACCCCATCTGAGACCTGCCCCGAGAGACAAGGGAAGAGTAAAGTTCCTGAAAGTCTTCCAATTATGGAAAGTGGAAGTGATGAGGAGAAGCCAGTGATTGTCAGTATGGAGGGTGACTCAGAAGACACTGACATGACCTCTCCTATTCAGCCTGCTCAAAGGGATGTGGTTCCACTATTACCACAGCCGGCTTCCATAATTGTAAGTCACCCGTTGAGACCTGCATCCACCACTGCCACAGTTGAAGTATGCCCTACAGAGAGGCAAACAACACAGTCATCTACCTCCAGTTCTTCAGGCATTGGCAGTGGCACACTAAAACAGTTATCCTCCCCAGTTTGGGACTTCTTTATGATTAGCAAGCAGGAGGATAACATTGCAATATGATCCATTTGCCACACAAGTGTTCATCGAGGTAAGTCAGGTTCGCACTGCAGTACTGGAGGTCAAGTGTCCCATCTGAGAAAACATCACACAATCCGGTGCGAGGAGCTCCTTAAAAAGATAGCTGGTGGTGGTGGTGATGAGAGAGGGGAAGCAGCTGAGTGCATAGTGATAGAAGAAGAAGGTGGTCATGAGGAAGAAGAGGATGATGGCATTACACAAAGCAACCCTGTCCCCTGTAATGTGCCAGCAACTCCTGCAGCAGCAACCTCTAAATGGCACAAGACTCTGATGCAGATACCTCCACCACATACAGTGATTCCTCCAAAACGCAAATTGAGTCTACCACCTCCTGATTCTCTTTGGAAGTTGCCTGTGTCAATGGCACCACAAAAGAAAAAAATCCAATCTACTATAATGGGCATGTTTAGGCTGGAGGTGCCCTACGAACGCAGCCATGCAACAGCATGTTTGTGCAATGGGAAGCTGACTGAAATATTAGCACTGGACTTCCTCCCTTTTTGTTTTGTGGAAGGAGTGGGAGTTTTAGGATTTATGGCAGCCAGGTGCCCAAACTGGAAGATTCTCAGCCAAGAAATATTTTGACAGAGTTGCTGTTCCAGTACTCTATCATGATGTACTGCAATTGGTTGGCCAAGCTATGAAGCAGAATGTAGCTCACACTACCCACATGACGACAGACATGTGGACCAGTTGTCAAGCAACTGATTACATGTGTATCACTGCACACTGGATCTCTTTTGTGGGGGTGGGGCAACAGCAATCTGCATGTCTCTGTGCTGAAGAAAGCTTTAAGGGCGTTTGTGGCAAGCAACAGTAGCAATGCTCGCCATGGAGAAATCCCAGATATCTTGGAAGAGTTTAACAGCAAAGTGTTTGAATGGCTTTGACCGAGAGGTCTCATAACTGGATTTTCTGCCACAGATAATGGCAGTAATACAGTCAAGGCCATGGCAGATGGTGGATATTTCAGAGTCCTGTGCTTGCCACATTGTAGCAACCTGATTGTGTAGGACTTTCTAAAAAAAAAAGAAGACATAGTCAGCAACATACTGGACACATGACAAAAAATCTGCACTCATTTCAGTCATTCTTTTCAAGCCCGGAAGCTGTTGAGGATCATTCAGCATGCTAATAGAATACTGGTTAAAGCCCTCATACAGGAGGTGCCAACATGTTGGAACTGCAACACCTATTTTAGCAGAACAGACCGATCACTTACAATGTCTTTCAAAGAGGAGGGGATGCAACTGGGAAAAGCATGACCATGAAGATGGACAAATGGGGCTAGTCAAATGTCTGACACAAATGCTACTTCCTTTTGAGCTTTTCACATGGGAAGTCAGCAAAGAGGACAGTGAGATGAGACAAGCAATCCAATTGTTGCATCTGCTACAGTACCAATTGAAAAAGGTGTTGTAAAGGTTTACCGGTGTGAACGCAGTAGCAGTGGAGTTGGCTCTGAGCTTAATCCTTCACTTGTCTGCTAATATAAAGCTGAAAAGAGATGTTGTATCCTCCAAAGAGTGCTTATGTGCCTCAATACTTAATCCACAGTACAAAAAATACTGGCCTCTTTCATCCCTTTTTCAGAAGGGCATGTTTTGCTTTACAAGACTTTGTTGATCAAGCGGGAGACCTGGAAGAACAACTGGAAGTTAGAGGCATTGGCAGAAGTTCTGGAGTGCAGTCTTCAACCTCCATAGAGGGCAGTGCTGTTGTCTCACAGCCATCACTATTATCACCAGCATCATTAAGAACACTAGAAGCAGAAGAATCGGACCCAACCTCTGCAATGGCTTTGTTTCAAGTGGCAGAGATTAATTCAAGTGCAGAGGCGAAGACAACAGAGGTCGAGCAAGTGACAGCACCATTCAGAGGATGACCCAAGACTATATGGATGACCCAAAAGAGGTCTTACTGTATCAAAACATATTGGTCTATTGATATGGGAAGATGTGACTATGGCCAGAGGTCAGCAGGCTGACAATAAAGTATCTGGCTTGTCCAAAAGCCAGTGTGTCTTCTGAGCTCATGTTCAGTACAGCCAGCACAGTTGTCACTGTCAGAAGGACCAGTCTCTTGTCTCAAAACATTGAGTGATTGACCATGATAAAAATGAAACAACACTTCATTAACTGATTAGTTAGCTGATCAACTTCAGGGCAAACCTTCTGAGTCTGAGGACACATTCTACTTCCCTGACTAAGTAGGCCACACCAGGACTTTCATACATTATCGTTGAACTGCTTTGCAAAAAAAAAGGAAAAAAAAGGGAAATAGAAGAACATATCTATATTTGGTGTCTGACGTATGCATCCCCACAATTTATTCACATGCATGAAGTGGAATTTGACCAGTGTGCACAGAAGAAGCCTACACATTTGCTTCAAGAACATGAGGACAATACCTCCCAACCCTATCCATCTATCTTTTTTTCATTCATTAGCTGGGATGCCAGTAAAGATCAATAATTATACGAAGCTGCCATTGTTTGTTGCTTCCATGGGAAAAGAAAAGATACAATAGACAAATGTGCACCACAATTGGTAACTATTGCACCTATGAGTGATATATTGAGTGATTGATGATTCATGTGGTGGCTGGGAGAGGGTTGTTCAACTAATTTGTAAACTTGATTTGTAATTGTTGGGGCCCGATGGATGATCCTGCCTGAATGATTGCTTTGCTTTCATACTTCACTATAATTTTACTTACATAATCCACTCCTTTCCTGTAATTCTTTTTTTTTCAGGTTCTTCAGAGACAAGTCAGTTTAGTTTACAAAACTACACAAAATGTTCAAATACGTCTGCTCTTCTTGTTCTTCAACACTGCAGGTCTATCTCTCTTAATTTCACTTTGGTCGGGACTCATAGTCAGGACTGTACTACCCCAACAGCCATAGGAAGGAAGTTAATGCCTATCTACTTTAATGGTAAACAACATGACCCAAAAATGCATAGTAGCGTGCTGGCTGAAATGGCAAACTCCTCTACTTAAGTGGTTGTGGTCTTGGGGGTGCTGTCACTAGACAAACAAGTCACATAATGGACACACTTTGATAACTGTTATAACAATTGACATTTGTGAGATTACTCAGCCAGGTAATTGCAGCTACTTGTCTGGGATTGGTGGTAAAAGATTGCTATCACTACTCAGTTAATTGCACGTGACTGCACCAGCCTATGCTCTGCTTTCTAGGTTCCCATCCACCATGAAGCTTACCTTCTCCTTAACTCTAACATACTGACATTTACTTTTTGCTTTCCATAGGCCTTCTCTTCTTCTGCACAAAACGAAAGCTCCAGAACACTCCTGCTTACCGTACTGATTCAACCCTGCACCCAAGAAGGAAATTCTGAGAAGAAGATGTAGATGCACCATCCATTTTGGCATTTATACAGTATCTTTTTCTTTTTTTAACAATAACAACCTGTAGAAATGTGTCGGTCCTCCCTATTGTGTATTTTTCAAACCTAGGAAATAGCACAATTAGATAACTTGGGACTCTGGAGCTGAAAGACTGTTTGCAATGCATTTACTAACTGAACTGTATCATTCTTTGATTTACTCACACAACAGATGTGATGATGATGTGCTGCTCATCGACGTGATTAATGTTGTGTTTGTCTTTGTTTCACCATTCCCCAACTCCCCGTTCCTATCCACTTATCAATCCCCTAACCCTCTTCCCCCCAGGTTGTGTGATCTGTTGAGGTGTGACTCAAGAATATACACCATAAATGGATCTCACACTTGGGGTGGATATGCTGAAAGCGATATCAACTACCTGTTACGGAATCTTATTAACTAAATAATAATCCATGCCAGCACTACTTACCCTCCCAGGCATGAAAGGGACATCATCATAGTGCAGAGTCTTAATAGAACAATGTCTGTCTCATGATAGGTAACACCAGTGTGCACTATGTGGCCTGATTCACAAAGTTAAAGTTACAGTTTCGGTGTAAGTATACTCTTGCGGTGTAACTGTACTACCACCAATAACTTTACGAGTATTAACTTTATGAGTAGTAACTAACTAGTAGTAATAGTAGTTATTTTTGAAGAGATAGAGTTACTTACTACTTGCCAAGTTACTACTTTCTTTTTTTTTTGTCCTCATTTGTGCAATAAACAGGGATAAATGAGATATCCGGGGTCTTGTTTCTCCCTGTACCGTCTTAAGTCTGGTTTTGTTTTTCTGGGGACCCTTTTTCTCTGATTGACCCCTTCCATCTTGTCCCATTGGCTCCAACAAAAAAAGGGATCTGCTTTCTGGGATCACCAGTGCGAGAACCTTGTTTGTGGATTATTGCTGCATTGCGTAATCATTGGACATTATGTTGTCCTTTGTTCCGTTAAACCTATACCATATCTCCTTTCCCAAATATCCCAGAAGCCTACCCTCTTACTTAGCGCCCCCCTCTGTCCAATTTGTTTATTCTCTGTACTGAGGTTACCCATTCCTCATGCGTGGGTGAAATGTTAGATACCCACTTAATACAAACCTCCCTCCTAGCCAATAAGATCAAAATAAAGAGTACATTTTTATGCTTATTGGTTAATATTGCTTTGCTTTCCTTACAACTAAGTACCCCAAATATTGTTAGTTCTGTGCTTACCTCTATGTTGTAGCTCATCACATTAGTAATTGTCTTACCCACATCTTGCCAGAAATCTTGGAGCTGGGGGCACTGCCAAAACATATGTATGTCGTCAGCCTTTTCTTCTCCGCACTTAGGGCAGCACTTCACCTCTTGCCTGCTCATTTTTGTTAGTTTTTTGGGCGTCCACTATGCTCTGTGCACTGTGAATAAATGATTCTTCCTGAGGGGTGCGGATTTAACAACATACCAGCATGTAGACATTGATACTTGCCATATGTCAAGGTGCTCCAGCATCGGCAGATCTCTCCCCCAAACCTCTGTTGGCAAGATAAAGTCCCTATCCTCCGCTGTTATTAAGCTCCAATACCATCTTGCTACTTCCTTTTGTTTCGTCAGACTATCTTGCATTGTTCTTTCTAGGTGCCTATTTCCTGAATCTTTGTTGTTAAGCGAATCTGGCCAGCTTCTAAGCTGATAGTATTTGAATTTAGATGTATTGCCATTTATCCTTGCTAAGAGCAGGTCCCAGGCTATTAGTTTGTTTACCTCTAGCAGTTGACCCCACTTCAAGATACCTTCTTGTTTTAGTGATTGTGCAAGTGAGTCTTTCAAGCAGGCTGGGGTCCATGGTGAATCCCAGATTATTGCAAATTCACTATAGTACGGTATCTTCGTCGTTCTCCTGATCTGATACCATAATGTGCAGGCTGACCATAGCGTCTTCAGCTTCACTTTCTTGTAGAACTTTGGGTGGCCAAACTTATACAGGAAGAAGCTGCCTTCAGGTTTCATCATCGCCAACAAGTGAGGGGGGTACGTTTGTTGATCTCTTAGTAGTACTCTCACATTTTTTAATTGGAAGGCTTGGTAATACTATCCCGCTGCATTCCTTTTTCCTTCTGAGCTTTTTCCAAGCTAATCTGACTCCTTTGTCTGCCCATATAAAACTACTCAGCTCTCCTTGTAGTTTTTTAAACCAGGACCTTTCAAATTCTAATGGTATATTGTTGAAGATGTAAGTAAATTTTGGGAGAATGGACATTTTTAGAACGTTAGATCTGCCTATAAAATTTAATGGAAGAGCTTTCCAGCTTTCTAAAAGCTTTCTAGTTTCGAGAACTAGTTTGTTAAAGTTTACCCAGGCTATTTTGTCTATATCTTGTGTTATTTGGATGCCTAGATAATTTATTCTATCTTTTACCAAAGGGTTGTAGCTTCGGGAGTTCCACACCATAATTTCAGGTTTTTGCTGGTTTATTTGGTAACCAGAGACTCCCCCAAAGTTTTCAAGGTCTTGTAGTATTGCCGGAAATGAAGCTGAGAGATTATTTGTAAAAACCATTAGGTCGTCTGTGTATAAAGCGACTTTCTTTTCCCAACCCTGGAAACAGAAGGGAGTGATTTTGGTGTTCTGCCTAAGGGTGTGAGCTAGTGGTTCTATGTATAAATTAAAAAGTAGGGGAGAGAGTGGGCAGCCCTGTCTAGTGCCCCTTCTTATGCCTATCTGTTCTGTGAGGTCTCCGTTAACTAGAATTTTGTCGGTTGGGTTTTTATACAGAGCTTTTATTGCCCTTGTGAATAGCTCTCCTAAATTATTCTTGTCAATTACTTTGAACATGAAAGGCCAGCTGACCCTGTCAAAGGCCTTTGCCGCATCGAATGTGAGCACCGAGAGGGGAGTCTTTTCTTGGGAGGCTACATCTATTGCCCCTATTAACTCATAGGTCAATTCTTGGATTTGTCTTCCCTTGATGAAGCCTTTTTGATCCAAGTGTATGAAATGTGTGGCAACTTCCCCCAACCTTCTGTCCATAATTTGTGTATATATTTTGTAATCACAGGGCAATAAAGATATGGGTCTATAAGACTCACACTTTTTAGGGTCTTTCCCTGGTTTAAGTATTAAGCATATAGTTGCCTCCTCCCATGATTTTGGAATTTCTTGCCCATCGACAAAAATAGCATTAAAAAGCTCAGTTAAGAAGGGAGCTATTTCTTCTGTTAGAGTGCGGTAAATTTCATTTGGCAGTGGGTCGTGGCTATGGTATCTTCCGTGTAGAGGTCCTGAAAAAAATGTGCAAAAGCTCTCCTGATCTCAGACTCTTCCATGCTGGGGGCTATCTGGTCCTCCTGGTGTATTACCGTGATCTTATTATGAGTGTGCTCTGTTTTTAGTTTCCAGGCTAGTAGTTTGCTGCAGCCTTCTCCATATTCATAATGAGAAAGTTTGCTTGCCTCCCACTTGCTTCTGACTGAGAGTTCCAACATGTTAAATAATTCCTGTTTCTTTGTTGCTAATTCTTCTTTTATTTTATCTGTGTTTTGAGGCTGTTGAATTTGGTCTAATGCCCCACTCAAGCGTTGGAACTCGGTTTCTATTTGATTAAGCTCCTTCTATTTGTTCTTGTGTTTCTGAGCAGCAATGTTAATCAAGTTCCCCCTGAGGACAGCCTTGTATGCATCCCAAGTAATCTGTAGGGAGGTACCAGATTTATTTGTTAGAAAGAAATCTTTTGTTTCACCTCTCAGTTTCTCCTTAATCTGATGGTCTACCAAAGTGTAACTTACTTTACATTTGTGAATCAGGCCTTTTGTTGTGTTGCTTACAAAATCTATGCAACATGAAGTACCCTAACCTCCTGAGTTCTGACTCCAGAATTGAGGTTTTTGTAAGTTTATGTTTCTCTGAATAATGCTATTGTTTCTGGTCCAGGGAGGACCTGGCTTGGAAGTTCGGGCTGGACTGTTCCCATGTGGAGCAGGGTCAAGACTGATTTGCATATGGCTGGCTCTAAACTGGGGTGGTATGGTGAGCAAAAGAATGATGGATTTAACCCAGATCTCTTGACTGGGGTGAATGTTTGATTCATTCAGCATTCTCTCCATCATTAGTTTGTGTAGCATTTTTTGCCCTTAGTGGGATGTGTATGCCCAGGCGTGGGTCCCTTGCTCACTGTGCCACTGGATTCAAGCTAGCCTGGCTGATGAGGGGTGGTACCCCAAAACCGGTACTAGGATGCTTGTCTCTGGGCCAGGAAGGACCTGGCCTGGCCATTCGGGCTGGACTGTTCCGATGTGGAGCAGGGTCAAAACTGATTTGCATATGGCTGGGTCTAAACTGGAGTGGTATGCTGAGCAAAAGAACGATGGATTTAACCCAGATCTTTTGACAGGGGGTGAATGTTTGATTCATTCAGCATTCTCTCCATCATTTGTTTGTATAGCACTTTTTTCCCTTAGTGGGATGTGTGTGCCCAGACGTGGGCCCTTTTCTCACTGTGCCACTGGATTCAAGCTAGCCTGGCTGATGAGGGGTGATACCCAGAAACCGGTCCTAGGATACTTGTTTCTGGTCCAGGGAGGATCTGGATTGGCAATTTGGACTGGACTTTTCCCAACTGGGGCAGGGTAAAGATTAATTTGCATGTGGCTAGGTCAAAATTGGGGTGGCATGGTGAGCAAAACAATGATGGATTAAACCCAGATCTCTTTACTGGGGGTGAATGTTTGATTCATTCAGCATTCTCTCCATCATTTCTTTGCATAGCACTTTTTGCCCTTAGTGGGATGTGTATGCCCAGACGTGGGTCCCTTGCTCACTGTGCCATTGGATTCAAGCTTGCTTGACTGATGAGGGGTGATACCCCGAAACCGGTCCTAGGATGCTTGTTTCTGGTCCACGGAGGACCTGGATTGGCAGTTCGGAATAGACTGTTTCCGCATGGAGCAGGGACAAGACTGATTAGCATATGGCTAGGTCTAAACTGGTTTGGCATGATGAGCAAAAGAACAATTGATTTAACCCAGCTCTCTTGACTGGAGGTGAATGTTTGATTCATTCAGCATTCCGTCCATCATTTGTTTTCGTAGCAGTTTCATCCTAATGGGATGGGTATGGCGAGACGTGGGTCCCTTGCTCACTGTGCCATTGGATTAAAGCTAGCCTGGCTGATGAGGGGTGATACCCCGAAACCGGTCCTAGGATTCTTGTTTCTGGTCCAGGGAGGCCATGGCTTGGCAGTTCGGGCTGGACTGTTCCCATGTGGTGCTGGGTCAATACTGATTTACATGTGGCTGGGTCTAAACTGGGGTAGCATGGTGAGCAAAAGAACAACGGATTTAACCCAGATCTCTTGAATGGGGGTGAATGTTTGATTCATTCAGCATTCCGTCCATCATTTGTTTGCATAGCACTTTTCAACCTAAGTGGGCTGGGTATGCCCAGACGTGTGTCCCTTGCTCACTGTGCCACTGGATTCAAGCTAGACTGGCTGATGTAGGAATAAAAATTATATATCTGTATTGTTGTACGTAAGTTAGCATTTGCAGCGCCATTGTGTTTGTAGGAGCCATCTTAGATTTAGATTGAAACTAATCTTTCTCGCAATTTCCGAGAAACGGCCTTCTCTAGGTTATGTTTCTTTAGAGTTGGGTTCTGCCACACTAATGAATGCACTGTTCTTATTAACGCATACCTTTCTTCTGAGATGTAAGGCAGAGTAACCTTGAGAGATAGATAACGTGTGCCCGGCCTCGGAATCGAAACTTACTCCTTTGTAATTTACTGTCCAGCTGCCTCTCTCTGGAAAATACCATGGTGTGCGTGTTTTCATTCATTCTGAAATGTACATAATGTATTGTTATGCTTGCTGATGTCAGACTCTCTCTGCAACACTCTTAGCAACTGGGCAGACAGGGCTCCGCTCTGCGCGAACTTTGAATAAACTGTTATTCGTTTGTATTCTCTACTGTCTGATCGACTCTTCATTAGTATGGAAGGCTGAGAGGTGGTTGTGAGTGACCCGAGTGACCCTAATCGGGCCGCTTCCTTAAGTTGACGCCCAAACAGGGACTCCTTCGGGTGAGTGACCCATCCCCTTCCGCGGACGGTGGGGGGAGGTCGAGGTCATCGTCAGGTCAGACGGATGGATCAGGGATCCCTGCATGAAGAGTTCCTGATACTCGCAGCTGCCCCTTCTGTCCTGCCGGATGTTGCCTTGCCTAGTGGTCATCCAGACTGGGGTCCTGAACGGCAAAACCCTTGAAACTGACCATGTGGTCTGAAGAGTCGGCAGTGGAGAATAGATTTATTTGACCTGCATATGTCAGGTGAGTTTGTTTTGGTTCTTTGTGGATATGGTACCATTTCGGTTTGTATTTGGTACGGTCTAAAGACCGTCTTTGGGACAAAAACAATTGAAATTGTTTTGCTAGGCATAAAAAAAAATAGGGGACTTGTTTTCTTTTGAAAATGCCTAGTTTCAGTAAATTGTTTGCTTTGTGCTGTCGTTGTTGTTCTACTGATGCTCGATTGGAAGAAAGTCAGCCGGCGCCTCCAGAAGGCACTCCTAAATTTTGATATGTATGTGAAGCAGGGTTTGGCCCTATTATGTTTAGTACATTACGGCACAAATATACGAGGGACAATGCCGAGTTGCAGTGGCCGTTGACGGGCACTTTTGATGAACAAAAGATTGAGTATTTACAAGAACCGTTGTTTAAGAAAAGAAGTAGGCCGTCTATGTTTGATTCCCTCAGAATGTGGCAAAAGGCAGCAAATCAGAGACGGAGGCCCGGAAAGTGAGAATGCAGACATTGACTCAGAAGGTTGTAGCATATGATAGGGAGAAACAGGAGAAGTGTATTGAATGTGAAGATAGACGGTTTCGATTACGTATTGACAAATCATATGTGGTTCAGGAGGAAGATGATACTTTTGTGGAAGAATTGTTGGATGCCCGACCCCCACCTCCATATGCTCCGCAAAGAATATATCCTACTGTCCCGTTCTCCACGCAACCGTCTGTAACAGTTGCGTCCATTCCCTCGGTCCCTGCGACCCTCGTTGTTACGGCTATGGCTTCGGCTCCTCCTCCTCCTCTTCCTTCTGTTTCCTTGCCATCTGTGGCAACTGCGACTGTTAGTACCCCTGTCACATCTATTGTTTCAGCATCCCTCTCGCCAGCTCTTTCTCCTGCGACACAACCCTCAGCATCGATAGTACCTGGCACTTCCGTTGCTTCTCCTTCTTTGGTTTTTCATCCTCCAGTTTCTTTGGGTGATGGGACGCCAGTGCGCAGGTTTGGGGATTGAGATTGGACAAAGTTTAAAGAGCGTATGGGTCCGTGTATGCGGTCTGAAGTGGGAGATGAAGAGAAAAAGGTAGTGGCCAATCAGGCTGCGCAGTGGGGTCGTAATCCCATTTATAGTGTGGAAGATGTTTGGAGTGTGATGAAAGATTATGAGCCCTTTGTACAACAGCATGCCCTTAAGCATATGTCTGCTACGCTTGTTAATATTTGGAGGCAGTGTTTCAAGGATGCTGCACCACAGATTCTATATGATATTAAAGACCGTGTATATGCTAGTAATATGGAGCCGGGCCACGTTTTTGGTAGTGTTACGACCTTGATTGCTTACAGGGGTAGGCTACTTGAGAAGAGTCCTACCACAGTGTCCCAGTTTCCGATGAGAGAGGTTCATCCTATCTATCACCCTGAGGTACCAGAGTTAACAGATGGCTGTGGTATTTTTACTCGAGCAGCGGTGGAAGCCAGGTTTCAGGAGCAATGGGTTTATACTCCGTGGAAAAGAGGTGAAGTTTTGTCTTTTAAGACCCATTTGCCTGATCCTAGGAAGAATCCCACTGCTTATTATAAAGAACTGACTGAAGCTTCTTCTTCCACGGTGATGACTCTTGCTGATATCGAAATGTTCTTTGGTCTGCTTGTTCCGGTTGATATTTGGAGGCAGGTCCATACTCAAGATCATTTTCCAGAGTTGGGTGGTACTTGGGAACAAATTAAAGCATTGGATCAGGAAAGGAAGCCCGGTGATAAGCCTCGAGCAGAGATTTTAGCGTTGCCAGGTCGCATAATTACGTATATGCATTCTCTTATTCCGCCAAGAAAGGTGGATTGGGATAAATTATCAGCCTGCTGGCAGAAGAAAGATGAGAATGTGTCTTATTTTTTCACTCGATTTGAAGGTACCTTTTTGGACTATAGTGGAGAGGATTTGTCCATCGAGGGCGGTGTTCGATTGTTTGTCAATAGATTTGTTTCTAACTTGCTTCCTGAAATTGCGACTCGATTGCAAGCCTCTGAGAATACCTGGTCCATCTCCTCTCCCTCTGTTATTTTGAATATGGCGCAATATTATGAGCATAGGGATAATGAGGAAAAGAAGAGGACAGAAAAGAGACATAAGGATTTAAAGACGAAGGTGTTGTTACAGCAGGCTTTTAGAGGGAATGGCAGAGGACGTGGTGGTCCTGCCCGACAGCTTCCACGCACTAGTAGGCAGCCAACAACTACACCTTTGGGGCTAAATCAGTGTGTGTATTGTAAGGAGGAGGGTCACTGGCGTAGCGAGTATCCTGTGCTTTTGCAGAAGGTAGCAGTCCCGAGAGGACGAGGTTCTCGTGGATGGGGTCGTGCAGCTGGCAGGGCAGATAGGGCTCAGAATGCTGTAGCCTCACAGCGCCGTTCTGATAATAACTATTTTGATGACCCTTGTGATGGACAGTAATACCATGATGATTATGACATGGAGGAAGTGACAGGAATGTCTTACAGCTAGGACAGCCAGGGACAGAGTGAGGGGCCAGTTCCGATACCTGTAGACCAACGTGGTACTTATGTAAGAGCAGAACTGCAAGGTTCGACAAAGGAATTTTTAGTGGACACAGGTGCAACAGAAAGTTCTGTTCCTTGAAATATGGTCCCTGGTGCGGCTCTGTCTGGCCATAATAATATGTAGGTTGGTTTCTTTGGTGTACCAGTTGTAAGCCCCATTTCAAAACCTCTTGCATTCACTATTGGTCCTTTTACTGTGAGTTCGCCATTCTTGTTGACATCTAATTGTGGCGAGAATTTGATGGGTTTGGATTTGTTGAAGAAACTGCATGCCACAATTTATTGTTCTCCGGCAGGTGTCTATATGACCAAGGGTCAAGATGTGGCACGCGCTAAGCAGTGTTTGTCTAAAGATTCACCCCTTCCTGTTGAGTTTAAAGATGTGCCACCCACTCTGTGGGCGACAGGTGACACAGATGTAGGATTGTTGCAGATATCTCTTGTTTTGATTCAGGATAAGGATGGTGCTATTTTGCCCCGTATCCCTCAGTATAAAATACCGCAGGCAGGAGAGCGAGCTCTATTGCAAATTATACAGGATTTGATTAAGAAGGGAGTGGTTGAAGAGACAACTGCTAAAATTTGCAATAGCCCTACTCTTCCAATTCTGAATAGACGCCCTCAGGTTCCCCTGATGACCATGAAGATGTTTATCGTTCCGTGATTGATTTACGCGAGGTTAATAAAATAGTGGTCCCTCAGTTTCCAGTGGTTCCCGACATTACTACTCTTTGGACAATGAATCCTTCTACTGCTAAATCTTCTCTGTTATTGATTTAAAAAATGCATTCTTCAGTATTCCTATTCATCCAGATAGCAGATACTTGTTTGGTTTTACCCTAGCTGGTAGGAGCTTTAGATTCTGTCGAGCTCCTCAGGGCTATACAGAAAGTCCGAGTATTTATAGTCAAGCATTAAAGAGCCAATTGGATTCCCTTTCTCTTCCCTCAGGTAATGTATTGGTGCAGTATGTTGATGACTTGCTCATCGTTTCTGATACAGAACAAGGTTGCAAAGACTGTACAGTTAAATTGTTGTTGCATTTGGCCCAACATGGCCATAAGGTGTCTCTTTCTAAATTTCAATATTGTCGACAGGAGGTCACCTATCCAGGTCACCTACTGTCGAAGGAGGGTAGGAGATTGGCCCCGGAGCGCATCAGTACCATTGTTAAAATGCCCGTTCCATGGACTCAGAAAGATGTGCGTGCTTTTATTGGTATCACTTCCTACTGTCGGCAGTGGATACCTAACTACTTGTTACTAATAAAACCTCTGCTTTCACTAACACTAAAAGATGTGCATGAGCCCCTGCCTTGGACGCCTGAATGTCAGCAGTCTTTTGAGCAATTGAAAACTGCGCTTTGTTCGGCTCCAGTACTTGGCACTTCAGATTATACTAAAACATTTGTGTTGTATGTTCATGAGATGGCCGGTTGCGCGCTTTCTGTTTTAAAACAAAAATTTGGAGATAAGCAACGGCTGTGTGCTTATTTCTCGGCTGTTCTTGACCCTGTTGCAAGAGCCCTCCTGAGTTGTCTAAGAGCAGTCACGGCTGTGGGCGTCTCGATAAGACAATCAGCTGGACTTATACTTGATACTGACCTCACAGTCATGGTACCCCATGCTGTGGATACACTTTTGAATAAGACAAAGACACAGCACCTCACCAGTGCACGTCTAACAGGCTATGAATTAACATTGTTTGCAAAACACATTATGATTAAAAGATGTGCCACTCTGAATCCAGCCGCGTTACTACCCCTCCCTTCTGAGAACGATACAGTTGGTAAACATGATTGCATCTTCCAGACGGAAGAAGAGACGAAAGGACGGGTAGACTTGACTGATGTTCCCTTATCTGACCCACAAGGAGAATTATATGTTGATGGCTCTTGTTTTAAATTACCAGATGGCACTACAACTGCTGCGTATGCTGTCACCACGCTGCGTACAGTAGTTGAGACATCACAAGTTCCCTATCAGTTGGCCCAAGCTGCCGAGCTTGTTGCCCTAATACGAGCTTGTGAATTGAGTGAGGGGCTGGTTGTCAATATTTATACTGACAGCCAGTATGCCTTCGGAGTCGCACACAACTTTGGGCAACTCTGGGCTGAGAGAGGGTTTCTTACTTCGCATGGCACTACGATCCAACATGGGAACCTTATATTGCGGCTTTTGTCTGCTTCGACACTCCCTAAGAAATTGGCAATTGTAAAGTTTAGTGCCCACCGGAAAGTTACTGACGATGTAGGTAGGGGAAATGCTTTTGCCGATCAGACAGCTAAGGAAACAGCCCGGACTAAAATGAAAAGAATGTTTGTAGCAGGTCCCGCTAGGTGGGTGCCGGAAGTTATTATGTTTGAGGATACACTTGAAAATGTGAAAGAGATACAGAGTGAAGCTACAACAGAAGAGTTAGCATTTTGGCAGGAAATTACAGCACAATTGAACGAGGAGGGGTGTTGGATTGATAAGTTAGGGAAGCAGAGATGGATGCTGCTAGAAGCATATGTTCTCCCTGTAGTTACGATGGTCCACGGCCCGGCCCATATGAGTGCTAAGGGTATTTGCAAGTTGTTAGATCCTGTATGGCAGAATGATAACATTTCGAAGACTGCTGCACATTTAGTAAAGTATTGTATGGTATGCATGATGCACAATCCTGGAAAAGGTACTCCTACCCCACTCGGCAATTTTGCACTGCCTACTTTTCCTTTTGAAGTCCTTCAGATGGACTTTATAGAATTGGAATGGTGCAATAATTTGAAGTATGTTCTAGTGGTTGTTTGTGCTTTTAGTAATTGGATTGAAGCTTATCCTACTAAAGTCAATACAGCCGTTACGACTGCAAAGGTGTCCTGAAGGAGTTCTTTCCTCATTTCGGCTTGCCCTGTTTGATTTGGAGTGATAACAGAAGTCATTTCAATGCCAAGGTCATTCAGTTAATTTGTGATGGTTTGCACATAAAACAGCAGTTTCATGCTGTAAACCATCCACAGTCAGCAGGTTTGGTTCAGAAGTACAATGGTACTCTCAAACTGAAAATGGCCAAGATTCAGGAGGCAACAGGGTTACAGTGGCCAGATGCCCTACCATTAGCACTTTTGTCAACAAGAACTACAGCACATTCTAGGACAGGATTGTCACCAAATGAGGTCGTGTTTGGACGCTCGGCAAATGTCTGGGCGTCCCGCGTCCTCGACGGTTTTCTGATATTGATTACCCCTTGTTGATTGATTACCTATGCCAGTTAACTGAAAGTTTGCCTTCTATTCACCAACAGGTCCGAAACGCCCTGCCAGCTACGCCAGAGGGGCCAGGCAGCGGAAGAAGAGTCTGGAGCCACGCTGGCAGGGGCCATTACCCTATGACCAATGGGTTAAGGAGGGGGTAGCTGACCAGGAGTGTGAACAGATTCTCGTTTTGTTCCATTCAGCGATGCTGTCCTTGCATGGACGCAAAGTGACAAGGAGAATGACGACATCCTGAACGAGGCTGTTCCGCCAGAGATAAGAGCTATTCAGGAACCCCTTTTTGCTGATCCCTCTGTGCCTAGAGTCACCAGGTATAATTTGGGTCCTCAGTTGAGGAATAGTGCACTAAAGGAGAAGTCAGATTAGTCAGGGATGGACTGTGTAAGTTAGGGTGTACTTTGCTATAGTACCTACGGAGTTAGTTTAGGGTGATGTGAGATTTGTGCACTGTTTGAACATTGGACAGGATAGATTGAACGTATCCCCTTGGGGGTACATTATCCTGATCGGCGTGGGATACATCGAGAGCTTAGGACAGAGCAAGCTCCACCGCTGGTGCTCAAGAGCGCCAACGTTTTGATGAACAATAGGAGCCTGTACCAGTGAGGCTCTGACGGATCCTGGGAACTTGTATACTTCTCTTGCTGGCAATTTGCCCCTTGTTTTATCAGTTGCTATGCACCCCTTTGGCAGGCTGGTTGCTGACGAAGAGCAGCCAGTAATTCCCCCCGTTCATGTATGAAAAGTTTGGTCTATCAAGCAAAAAATACTCTGTGTTGTTCTTGTGTTATTGCTGTGGTTGATTTTGGGTAGGGTGTCCTGGGTTTTGGAATGTGATCAGAATGCCCCATCATGTATTTGACGCAAGATTGTTTCTCATGTTCGTACAAAAAGGACAGTCCCGAGTAATGTATTCTTAGACAAACATAAAAGGTTCTTTGGAGGAGGTACAGCTTGTTATCCTACCGAATCTGTTACAAGTTTATGGACTGCTTACCCATTGTCATTGGTTTATTATACGCATACCCGCCCAGCCCACTTCATAGAAGTAAGGGGTGAGTTTGGACTGGGGTATCCCGGTCCTTGTCTATATTATAGGAAGCCACGAGGAAAGGGATATCCGGGTTGTGACAATAATACATATTGTGATAATTTGTATATGAGAGAGCAAAACATTACCTTGGTAGGATGGCATTATCAAGATTTAATAGTCACTCGAAAAGCCGGATATTATCCCGCCTGTTGTCCAATAGTAAACAGCACTCATGCATTTCTGTATGTCAATTGTTCTGGGATAATATTGCTTAAAAATACAATGTCTCTAGAAAAAAGGAAGGATCCAAGCATCGTAGGATTGAACACTAGATATGCCCCCGTAGATTATCAAGGTCCACTTTATGCGCACCCGGGATTTTATTTTTTGTCTAATGGTACTTATTCAAATGTTCATAATGGCACAGACGATGTTGCTTTAGGAATGGTGCTCCCTTTAGGTGTGCCTTGTAAGCACGGTAAGCCAAACATACAGTGGGTAAAAAGAGCGTTAACAGCTGAATTCTGTGACGGAGTGACAGTTTTGGAAGTTAATAACTATAGTAATTGTATCACTTTTGGGTATATTCTCTCCTCCATCACTACCTTGGGTGGTAGCGCCATGGCTAGAGGTGAAAGGGCTAGAGAATATTTTGGATGTAAGCTACAGATACTATCGAATTCCACAGTGGCAGCTCTACGTGACATCACCTCCCAATTGGAAAGTATGCGAATATATTCTGAGCAAACCAGATATGCAGTTGATTTCATCCTAGCTAAGAACGGTGGTGTGTGCACGGTAGTAGGAGACCAGTGTGGAGTTGGGATCACTAATATGGAAAAGAACATTACCCAACACATTTTAGACATCTTGGAGATTGTAAAAGGAATGGAGAGTGGCAATTGGAGTTGGTCATTATTTGGTGGGTGGGGTTGGATCCTTGAAAAGGTAATATATTTCATTGTGATTTTGATTTCTTGCTGTGTTTTGGTTCAGTGTCTTCCCTTATGCTGTTCGTACTGCACCACCTTTCTCTCTCCTAAGAGAATATCAGTTCATGATGCTAACGCAACCATAATGCTTCAGAAAGAGCTCGATGACCTTATGTAGATAGACAAGGGTATTTTTGAGACCTCTTCCCTCCTTACCGTTCCCCCTCCAGATGCTGAAGACATGGAGTGTTCCTAAATGTATTCATGATTTGTTGGAACTATATGTTTTTCTTATTATCACACAATAGTTGCTTAGCTCATGTTAAAAGGAGGGTCTGCTGGAATAAAAATTATTTTTCTGTATTGTTGTACGTAAGTTAGCATTTGCAGTGCCATTTTGTGTGTAGGCGCAATTTTAGATTTAGATCGAAACTAATCTTTCTCGCTATTTCCGAGTAACTGCCTTCTCTAGGTTATGTTTCTTCAGAGTTGGGTTCTGCCACACTAATTAATGCACTGTTCTTATTAACGCATATCTTTCTTCTGAGATGTAAGCCTTCTCCCACTTGTCTAGTGGCGGGCACAAGCAGAGTAACTTTGAGAGATAGATAATGTGTGCCCGGCCTCAATATCGAAACTCACTCCTTTATAATTTACTGTCCAGCTGCATCTCTCTGGAAAATTCCATGGTGTGCGTGTATTCATTCATTCTGAAATATATATAAGGTATCGTTATGCTTGCTGATGTCAGACTCTCTCTGCAACACTCTTAGCGACTGGGCAGACAGGGCTCCGCTCTGAGCGAATTTTAAATAAACTGTTATTGGTTTGTATTCTCTACTGTCTGATCGACTCTTCATTAGTATGGAAGGCTGAGAGGTGGTCGTGAGTGACCCGAGTGACCCTAATCGGGCCACTTCCTTCACTGATGAGGGGTGATATACCAAAACCATTCCTAGGATGCTTGTTTCTGGTCCAGGGAGGACCTGGCTTGGCAGTTCGGGCTGGACTGTTCCCATGTGGATCAAGGTCAATACTGATTTGCATATGGATGGGTCTAAACCGGGGTGCATGTGAGCAAAGTAATTATGGATTTAACCCAGATCTCTTGAATGGGGGTGAACGCTTGATTCATTCAGCATTCCGTCCATCGTTTGTTTGTGTAGCACTTTTTGCTCTAAGTGGGATGGGTATACCCAGACGTGAGTCCCTTGCTCACTGTGCCACTGGATTCAACCTAGCCTGTCCGATGAGGGATGATACCCCAAACCGGTCCTAGGATGCTTGTTTCTGGTCCAGGGAGGAACTGGCTTGGCAGTTCAGGCTGGACTGTTCCCATGTGAAGCAGGGTCAAGACTGATTTGCATATGGCTGGGTCTAAACTGGGGTGGCATGGTGAGCAAAATAATTATGGATTTAACCCAGATCTCTTGACTGGAGGTGAATGTTTGATTCATTCAGCATTCCATCCATCATTTGTTTGCGGAGCAGTTTTCGTCCTAAGCGTGTGACATGGGTCGCATGCTCACTGTGCCACTGGATTCAAGCTAGCCTGGCTGATGAGGGATGATACACCGAAACCGGTGCTAGGATGCTTGTTTCTGGTCCAGGGAGTACCTGGCTTGGCATTTTGTGCTGGACTGTACCCATGTGGAGCAGGGTTACGACAGATTTGCATATGGCTGAGTCTAAATTGGGGTGGCATGGCGAGCAAAAGAATAATGGATTTAACCCAGATCTCTTGAGTGGGGGTGAATGTTTGATTCATTCAGCCTTCTGTCAATCATTTGTTTGCGTACCACTTTTTGCCCTAAGTGGGATGCGTATGCCGAGACGTGGGACCCTTGCTCACTGTGCCACTGGATTCAAGTTAGCCTGGCTAATGAGGGGTGATACCCTGAAACCGGTCCTAGGATGCTTGTTTCTGGTCCATGGAGGACCTGGCTTGGCAGGTCAGACTAGACTGTTTCCATATGGAGCAGGGTCAATACTGATTTGCATATGGCTGTGTCTAAACTGGTTTGGCATGGTGATCAAAACAAGTATAAATTTAACCCAGCTCTCTTGACTGGGGTGAATGTTTGATTCATTCAGCATTCCATCCATCATTTGTTTGTGTAGCACTTTTGTCTTAATAGGGTGGGTATGCCCAGATGTGGGTACCTTGCTCATTGTGCCATTGGATTCAAGCTAGCCTGGGTGATGAGGGATGATACCCTGAAACCGGTTCTAGGATGCTTGTTTCTGGTCCGGGGAGCACCTGGCTTGGCAGTTCGGGCTGGACTGTTCCCATGTGGAGCAGGGTCAATACTGATTTACATTTGGCTGGGTCTAAACTTCGGTGGCATGGTGAGCAAACAATTATAAATTGAACCCAGATCTCTTGACTGGGGGGTGAATGTTTGATTCATTCAGCATTCTGTTCATCATTTATTTGCGTAGCGCCCACATCTGAGCAGAGCCATCCATCACCTGATCAGCACCAGCTCACATAGGGTGCAGTAGAGAAGGCAGTCGGATGATGATGAGGAGGGGTGGCTGGTGGTGACCCGGGCGGCAGTGGACTCCAGCTGCAGGTGGCAGTAACACTGGCATTGGCATGGCCAGCTTGGAGGCAGGCCTGGCTGGTGGCCCAGGGGACTGGAACCCTGTGTCTCCTCCTCTTTCTCATCCAAGGCAACCAATGTAGGAAGGTGGAATCTGACTATATGGTTGCCCCCACTTTTTTTATGGTGTTTTGCTGGTTTATGACTTAGTTGGACTGGGATCCTGCTATTCAGGGCCCCAGTCTATCTGCTTTCTCTGTAAAAGGTTTCCATGTGCCTTAGGCACATCTCTGATTGGAATCTGGAGTGCCCTTATAAGTCCCTAGTATATGGTATACTATGTACCAAGGGCATAGGTACCTCAGAGGCCTACCAGGGGCTGCAGCATGTATTGTGCCACCCCTGGAAGGCCATCCAAACTGACACCACAGGTCTGCTACTGCAGCCTGGGTAAGGTGGTGCATGCACCCCTTACTGTGATATAGGTTACCTATATCACTAAAATACATACACACATATAAACCTATAAGTCACTCCTATGGCAGGCCTTATCAATCCTGAAGGCAGAGTGCGTGGTTCCTATGTGAGAGGGTGCCCCTGCATGAGCAGGGCCCCTCTGCAGCGTTCGGAGACCCTTCTCTGATGCTGTTTGTAGTGCAGCCTGACCATATACTCTTAAGCGCATTATAACCTCGCGTTAAATGCTAACTTTGGAATGGCTGCACCTAAACATGTCGTGTTTGGTGTCAAACATCTTGGAATACTACCCCCCGCCAATTCTGGTGGCGGGGGTAGCATTCCACTCTTCTAGAGGAGAGACATGTTAACCCTGGCCTGGCCGGTAACTTCTTTCTAAAGCCCTGGCATCACAAAATGGATGCTGCTGCCACAGACACGAGTCTGGCCTCCTGCTGCTGGACGAAACTCCGGCAGGGGAGGCCTGGACAATAGGTTTCCTGTCCCAGGGAGGTGTGACCACCTCCCCAGACAGGATAATGTGTATTGGGGCTGGGCGGGAGCACTTTCGGGTGCTTTGAAGTCCTGCACTGGGGGCACACTTGGTGTCCCTGTGCATACCCCAGTTCAAACCGGATCAGGGGCTTGCAGCCCCTGCTTTGGCGTGAACTGGACAAAGGGAAAGGGTGTAGCCACCCCTCTGCCCTGACCCACCCATAGGTGGGGCCACAGAGTAGTCCAACCCCTAAACTTGGTATAAGTATAGGAACCCAGTCCTTAGGACTTTAGATTATCCCTGGACGAAACTCTGAAACAGAATCCTGGACCTTCGATGCTCTACTAAAGACTAGAGGACAGAAGAATCTCCCTTGGGGTCAAGGAGTGACTCCCCTGCTTGGCAGGCACCAAAGAAGCAATTGTCCGGTCTGCATCGCCTAAGCTCCCGTCGGACGCCGAAGTCTTTGCATCACCAGAGGTAGATTTCCAGACTTCCCCGAGGCTGCCCTGAGTCCCCAGCAAAGCTGAGGCCCATAGCTGTCGTGGGTAACGTGGAACCGTGACCCCTGGACACTGCACGCATTTGCTAGTGCATCCTCTTTTGGGTCTTCCACGAAGTCGTGCTTTGGGCTCCGAGTAGCTCTAGCCTCCAGCACTAACTGCACTGAAGATCACTGGCCTCCACTCCACGAATGTCCTGTGAGCCAGATCCACGTGCGACGTCTTGAGGCTCCTTCGCGGTCGCTAGCCCGTTGGCTAGTAGCCCTTCACGAAGGCCAATCCTTTTCTTCTTGGGCACCCTGGTTGCTCCAGGACTGCCCTCACTTACCTTTGCTGAGTGAGTTCCTCAGATATTGCTGGTCTGCACCATCGACGATCTTCATCTTCACCGAGACTTGCCGTTGCCAAGGCTTGTTGGGTCCAATCCGGTCGCGACACCTCAGCACTCGACAGACATTGTGTACCAGCTAGAATCCTGCTCCTGGTCACCGACAACGCCTCCTGGACCTCGTGGCTGAAGAGTCAAGACGACCGTCAACGCACTTGAAGCAAGCGACATCGGTGGGCATCTGTCCATCGCCTTCCTGGTCACTGGCTAGTGACCCAGACTCTGTCCCCTCTGCTTTCAGGTTCTTCAGATCTCCGATCCACTCTTGGATCCACCCGGACACTTTCCACTTGGTCGCCAGCAGCACTTTGCAGCAGATCGCCATTCAAATCGACGACGAAACCCGACCCCGAAAGGCACCTATGCACCCGGCTTCCCTGGGTGAGGTAACACGAGTACTCTGGTGCTCCCGTGGGTAGAGACTCTAGAACGACCTAGTTCTCAAAGGGTTTGCTCCAAGTCCTCCTTTAAGTGTCCCTTTTCTTTAATTTCCTGATCGCGACTTTCTCCATAGAAGTTAACGGCGTATCGCGGTTGTGTATTTACACTGCACGTGTCCCTCGTGGGTCCCCTGTGTCACTACCTTGGGTGGTTCCTTGTGGTCCAAGCACTTCTAGAGGCTCTAGGCCTAGTGTCTAGTTCAGTCGTGGTTCTTATACCACTTTATTGGTATATGGTTTGAGTACGCCCCTAGGGCCCAAACGTGTATTTGTGCTACTACTGTGTTTAAATAACTTATAACTTGTGTACTTCGAACTCTAGCCTCATAAAGAGACTAGAGGGGTGTGTTTAGCAATAAATACATATATTTTGAATATATACCTGGTGTTGTGCTCTTTCATTTGATCACTCAAGAGATTATAGACTGGTAAAACAAGCTGCTTTACATTCCTTCAAGACTTAGCCTGAAGGCTGCTCTCCATAGCTACCACTAGGATAGCTTTCAATAAGGTTGTCTTTAACCTATCTCCAATAAGGGGTTGTTTGGACTGGTGCAAGGTGCCCACTATAATTAGTGGACAGCATATGCCAGGCCAACTTCTCACATTGGTGTGCAGCGTGTGGGATTCCAGCTTGCTATTGTTTTACCAGATAATCTCAATTGAATTGATCAACTGAAAACCACTAAAGGTACCTAAGGTACATATAATTTAAGCTTAGAATACAGTAAGTTCTACTGAACTTAGAGTTGTGTGTTAAGGGATAGCACACCCTTTCTACAACTCAAGAGAGTTTAGTAGGCCACACTAGAGTAGGTAGTGCATACACCACACCTCACTAGTGATGTCTTCAAAGCCAGGACCCAGTGAGTCCTTGCCAGAAGCCCATGGGCTTCTCCCTCCAAGTATGATACACTCCCATTCTTGGAATTGAGAGCATTATGTAACTTGAGGAAATTGAAGACAGGACAGAGTCCCACCACCCAACATCTTAGAGAGATGTTGGAGGCTTATGATCTCAGCAGGCCCTTAGGGACTGAAGGGGTAGGAGCAGAGGGTGGGGCAGAAGATGAGGATGGGGCCAGGGGTAGCAGTACCCCCAGCCCCCCCTCTGGAACTGACCAGGAGGGTGACAATGACCCTGACCTGGATAACCCAATTCCTCCTGTGGATGAGGAGGAGGCTCAGAATGACCTCCACTTTGTCCCCCCAGGAAGGAATTGTGAGTGTGCCCAGAAGGTCTAGGTCTCCTTCTCAGGAGTCTAACCACTCTGGCACCTCAATAGGGACCTCTGTCTCCTCTCATAGGAGGGAATCCTCCCATGAGAGAAGAAAGAGGCTGATTCAATATGAGGAAGCTCAGCTTGAACTCAGAAAACAGCAACTGGCTATAGACAGGGAGTCCCTAGATCTCTACAAAGAGAGAAAAAAGTTGGGACTAGAGTCCCATGGTGGCAGCAATATCCCTAAAGATAGGGAAAGGTCTTATGACCATAGAAACCTAAACAAGATTGTCCCTCCCTACCAGAGTGGGGATGACATCCACAAATGGATAACTGCACTGGAGAGGGCCTGTAAAGTTCAAAAGGCCCCCAGAAGCAGTGGGCAGCAATCTTGTGGCTCTCCTTTGCAGACAAAGGTAGAGACAAGCTCCTCACTGTAAGAGAAGAGGATGCTGACAATTACACAGTCTTGAAGAGTGCTCTGATAGATGGGTTTGGCCTAACCACTGAACAGTATAGGTTGAAGTTCAGAGACACCCAAAAAGCTCAGACTCAAGACTGGGTTGATTTTGTAGACTGTGCTACTAAGGCTCTGGAAGGTTGGATACATGGCAACAAAGTGCAGGACTTTTTAGGATTGTACAATTTGATTATGAAGGAGCAGATCCTTAATAATTGTCAAAACCAGCTTTTGCACCAGTATCTGGTGGACTCTGATCTGACCTCTCCCCAAGAATTGGGAAAGAAGGCAGACAAATGGGTCAGAACCAGAGTAAAGACTAAAAATCAGGGTGGTGACCAGAAGAAAGATTCTACTAAGTCCCAAGAGAAAGGTGGGGACAAATCTAAGGATAAGTCCACTACAGGGCCCCAAAATTCCTCTTCTGGGGGTGGGTCCCAAACTCCTTCTTCTCCTGAAAAGAAACCATATTGCCATGTCTGTAAAAGCCGGGGCACTGGAAAACTGATCCCAGTTGCCCCAGGATTGGCAATAAAGAAAATGTTCCTCCCACAACTACTACCCCCCTCCTGGTACTACCAGTAGTAATCCTCCAGTTGGGAGTAGTGCACCCAAAAAGTTAGGTGCTTTTGCAAGAGGAACAGACTAGTTTAGACAGGGACCCCTCAACAGACTCCTCTGACTCTGATGGTGGTATAGGATTTGCCACCTTTACCATGGGTCCCACAGCGTTGGGCAGGTACAGATTGGAGCCAATAATTAATGGTCAGAAAGCTGTGGCATTTAGGGACACAGGGGCTAGTGTCACCATGGTGGCAGGGAAACTAGTCCCCCTCACCAGTTTCTATCTGAGTTTAAATACCAGGTGACCAACATTGATGGTGTCAGAACAGATCACCCCATGGCCATAGTCAATCTCAGCTGGGAGGGGGTCACAGGCCCAAAAGAGTGGCTATGTCCCCAACCTTACCTGTAGATTGCCTGATGGGCAATGATCTGGAAATTTCAGCCTGGGCTGAAGTTGAACACCAAACCCATCTAAGGATGCTGGGCGTCCCTGTAAAGGTTAGTGGGGCTGTGATGGCCACAGCCCCAGCCCAAGATCTTGGAGAGATGGAGCCTGGAAGAATGGCCCACTCTCCCCCAAAAGAGAGCACAAGGGTTGAAGAAAAGTCTTCTTCCCTCCAGACAGTAGGTAAGGGTCAGCCTCCTCAGGGAACTGACCCTACCCCTAGTGAAGGAACTGCCCCAGAGGTAGTCAGGCCTGGCCTGGCCACACCCCTGATGGCAGAGGACCCTTCCAAGGTGGTACCCAGTCTGGAGCAGGTAACCTGCCCCTCTCTACCCTGCCTCAGCCAGCCCAGGGCTGCAGAGGTCAGGGAGGTCAGTGGACCCCCAGGGCCCCCTGTCCAGAGGAACCCCCCATCAGCAGATTAGGGGCACCCAGGCTGGTAGCCCTAGCCAGGTGAAAACTCCTCTACACACTGAGGGATCCCCCATACCTTTATGTAGGGACCTCCCCAGAAGGACTCTGGTAGGCAAGGGCAAACCTGGGACCAGAAGGTTCCAAACCTGCCATGTCCCTCCAGTAGTCCATCCAAAGGGACCCAACCCCCAGCTGTAGGCAGCCAAAGGTTGACCCTTAGAGCAAAGTGCAACTCAGTCATGGAAAGACAGGCATACATGGTGACCAGTGATCTGAGGAAGCTGAGACCAACATTCCTAGGGCCTCACTTCCCTACTCAGACACCTCACCAGCCTTGTACTTTACCTAAGCACACCACAGGTAGTGATTCCCCATGGTGGAGACCCTCTCATACCCTTAGGGTGAGGGATTGCTTAGTGGACCATAAGACAGGGGGCAACCATGCTAGTGCAGGTGCTTCCTTATATGGCCACTTAGTCAATGAAGGCTCAACTGGCCAAGGTTAGCCTTATCTCCTTTCGTTTGGGGGGGTTATGTAGGAAGGTGGAATCTGACTATATGGTTGCCCCCACTTTTTTATGGTGTTTTGCTGGTTTATGACTTAGTTGGATTGGGATCCTGCTATTCAGGGCCCCAGTCTATCTGCTTTCTCTGTAAAAGGTTTCCATGTGCCTTAGGCACATCTCTGATTGGAATCTGGAGTGCCCTTATAAGTCCCTAGTATATGGTATACTATGTACCAAGGGCATAGGTACCTCAGAGGCCTACCAGGGGCTGCAGCATGTATTGTGCCACCCCTGGAAGGCCATCCAAACTGACACCAGAGGTCTGCTACTGCAGCCTGGGTAAGGTGGTGCATGCACCCCTTACTGTGATATAGGTTACCTATATCACTAAAATACATACACACATATAAACCTATAAGTCACTCCTATGGCAGGCCTTATCAATCCTGAAGGCAGAGTGCGTGGTTCCTATGTGAGAGGGTGCCCCTGCATGAGCAGGGCCCCTCTGCAGCGTTCGGAGACCCTTCTCTGATGCTGTTTGTAGTGCAGCCTGACCATATACTCTTAAGCGCATTATAACCTCGCGTTAAATGCTAACTTTGGAATGGCTGCACCTAAACATGTCGTGTTTGGTGTCAAACATCTTGGAATACTACCCCCCGCCAATTCTGGCAGCGGGGGTAGCATTCCACCCTTCTAGAGGGAGAGACATGTTAACCCTGGCCTGGCCGGTAACTTCTTTCTAAAGCCCTGGCATCACAAAATGGATGCTGCTGCCACAGACACGAGTCCGGCCTCCTGCTGCTGGACGAAACTCCGGCAGGGGAGGCCTGGACAATAGGTTTCCTGTCCCAGGGAGGTGTGACCACCTCCCCAGACAGGATAATGTGTATTGGGGCTGGGCGGGAGCACTTTCGGGTGCTTTGAAGTCCTGCACTGGGGGCACACTTGGTGTCCCTGTGCATACCCCAGTTCAAACTGGATCAGGGGCTTGCAGCCCCTGCTTTGGCGCGAACTGGACAAAGGGAAAGGGGTGTAGCCACCCCTCTGCCCTGACTCACGCATAGGTGGGGCCACAGAGTAGTCCAACCCCTAAACTTGGTATAAATATAGGAACCCAGTCCTTAGGACTTTAGATTATCCCTGGATGAAACTCTGAAACAGAATCCTGGACCTTTGACGCTCTACTAAAGACTAGAGGACAGAAGAATCTCCCTTGGGGTCAAGGAGTGACTCCCCTGCTTGGCAGGCACCAAAGAAGCAATTGTCCGGTCTGCATCGCCTAAGCTCCCGTCGGACGCTGAAGTCTTTGCATCACCAGAGGTGGATTTCCAGACTTCCCCGAGGCTGCCCTGAGTCCCCAGCAAAGCTGAGGCCCGTAGCTCTCGTGGGTAACGTGGAACCATGACCCCTGGACACTGCACGCATTTGCTAGTGCATCCTCTTCTGGGTCTTCCACGAAGTCGTGCTTTGGGCTCCGAGTACCCCTAGCCTCCAGCACCAACTGCACCGAAGATCACTGGCCTCCACTCCACGAGTGTCCTGTGAGCCAGATCCACGTGCGATGTCTTGAGGCTCCTTCACGGTCACTAGCCCATTGGCTAGTAGCCCTTCACGAAGGCCAATCCTTTTCTTCTTGGGCATCCTGGTTGCTCCAGGACTGCCCTCACTTACCCTTGCTGGGTGAGTTCCTCAGACCTTGTTGGTCTGCACCATCGACGATCTTCATCTTCACCAAGACTTGCCGTTGCCAAGGCTTGTTGGGACCAATCCGGTCGCCAACACCTCAGCACTCGACAGACATTGTGTACCAGCCCGAATCCTGCTCCTGGTTGCCGACAACGCCTCCTGGACCTCGTGGCTGAAGAGTCAAGACGAACGTCAACGCACTTGAAGCAAGCGACATCGGTGGGCATCTGTCCATCGCCTTCCTGGTCACTGGCTAGTGACCCAGACTCTGTCCCCTCTGCTTTCAGGTTCTTCAGATCTCCGATCCACTCTTGGATCCACCCGGACACTTTCCACTTGGTCGCCAGCAGCACTTTGCAGCAGATCGCCATTCAAATCGACGACGAAACCCGACCCCGAAAGGCACCTATGCACCCGGCTTCCCTGGGTGAGGTAACACGAGTACTCTGGTGCTCCCGTGGGTAGAGACTCTAGAACGACCTAGTTCTCAAAGGGTTTGCTCCAAGTCCTCCTTTAAGTGTCCCTTTTCTTTAATTTCCTGATCGCGACTTTCTCCATAGAAGTTAACGGCGTATCGCGGTTGTGTATTTACACTGCACGCGTCCCCCGTGGGTCCCCTGTGTCACTACCTTGGGTGGTTCCTTGTGGTCCAAGCACTTCTAGAGGCTCTAGGCCTAGTGTCTAGTTCAGTCGTGGTTCTTATACCACTTTATTGGTATATGGTTTGGTACGCCCCTAGGGCCCAAACGTGTATTTGTGCTACTACTGTGTTTAAATAACTTATAACTTGTGTACTTCGAACTCTAGCCTCATAAAGAGACTAGAGGGGTGTGTTTAGCAATAAATACATATATTTTGAATATATACCTGGTGTGGTGCTCTTTCATTTGATCACTCAAGAGATTATAGACTGGTAAAACAAGCTGCTTTACATTCCTTCAAGACTTAGCCTGAAGGCTGCTCTCCATAGCTACCACTAGGATAGCTTTCAATAAGGTTGTCTTTAACCTATCTCCAATAAGGGGTTGTTTGGACTGGTGCAAGGTGCCCACTATAATTAGTGGACAGCATATGCCAGGCCAACTTCTCACATTGGTGTGCAGCGTGTGGGATTCCAGCTTGCTATTGTTTTACCAGATAATCTCAATTGAATTGATCAACTGAAAACCACTAAAGGTACCTAAGGTACATATAATTTAAGCTTAGAATACAGTAAGTTCTACTGAACTTAGAGTTGTGTGTTAAGGGATAGCACACCCTTTCTACAACTCAAGAGAGTTTAGTAGGCCACACTAGAGTAGGTAGTGCATACACCACACCTCACTAGTGATGTCTTCAAAGCCAGGACCCAGTGAGTCCTTGCCAGAAGCCCATGGGCTTCTCCCCTCCAAGTATGATACACTCCCATTCTTGGAATTGAGAGCATTATGTAACTTGAGGAAATTGAAGACAGGACAGAGTCCCACCACCCAACATCTTAGAGAGATGTTGGAGGCTTATGATCTCAGCAGGCCCTTAGGGACTGAAGGGGTAGGAGCAGAGGGTGGGGCAGAAGATGAGGATGGGGCCAGGGGTAGCAGTACCCCCAGCCCCCCTCAGGAACTGACCAGGAGGGTGACAATGACCCTGACCTGGATAACCCAATTCCTCCTGTGGATGAGGAGGAGGCTCAGAATGACCTCCACTTTGACCCCCAGGAAGGATTGTGAGTGTGCCCAGAAGGTCTAGGTCTCCTTCTCAGGAGTCTAACCACTCTGGCACCTCAATAGGGACCTCTGTCTCCTCTCATAGGAGGGAATCCTCCCATGAGAGAAGAAAGAGGCTGATTCAATATGAGGAAGCTCAGCTTGAACTCAGAAAACAGCAACTGGCTATAGACAGGGAGTCCCTAGATCTCTACAAAGAGAGAAAAAGTTGGGACTAGAGTCCCATGGTGGCAGCAATATCCCTAAAGATAGGGAAAGGTCTTATGACCATAGAAACCTAAACAAGATTGTCCCTCCCTACCAGAGTGGGGATGACATCCACAAATGGATAACTGCACTGGAGAGGGCCTGTAAAGTTCAGAAGGTCCCCCAGAAGCAGTGGGCAGCAATCTTGTGGCTCTCCTTTGCAGACAAAGGTAGAGACAAGCTCCTCACTGTAAGAGAAGAGGATGCTGACAATTACACAGTCTTGAAGAGTGCTCTGATAGATGGGTTTGGCCTAACCACTGAACAGTATAGGTTGAAGTTCAGAGACACCCAAAAGCTCAGACTCAAGACTGGGTTGATTTTGTAGACTGTGCTACTAAGGCTCTGGAAGGTTGGATACATGGCAACAAAGTGCAGGACTTTTTAGGATTGTACAATTTGATTATGAAGGAGCAGATCCTTAATAATTGTCAAAACCAGCTTTTGCACCAGTATCTGGTGGACTCTGATCTGACCTCTCCCCAAGAATTGGGAAAGAAGGCAGACAAATGGGTCAGAACCAGAGTAAAGACTAAAAATCAGGGTGGTGACCAGAAGAAAGATTCTACTAAGTCCCAAGAGAAAGGTGGGGACAAATCTAAGGATAAGTCCACTACAGGGCCCCAAAATTCCTCTTCTGGGGGTGGGTCCCAAACTCCTTCTTCTCCTGAAAAGAAACCATATTGCCATGTCTGTAAAAAGCCGGGGCACTGGAAAACTGATCCCAGTTGCCCCAGGATTGGCAATAAAGAAAATGTTCCTCCCACAACTACTACCCCCCCTCCTGGTACTACCAGTAGTAATCCTCCAGTTGGGAGTAGTGCACCCAAAAAGTTAGGTGCTTTTGCAAGAGGAACAGACTAGTTTAGACAGGGACCCCTCAACAGACTCCTCTGACTCTGATGGTGGTATAGGATTTGCCACCTTTACCATGGGTCCCACAGCGTTGGGCAGGTACAGATTGGAGCCAATAATTAATGGTCAGAAAGCTGTGGCATTTAGGGACACAGGGGCTAGTGTCACCATGGTGGCAGGGAAACTAGTCCCCCCTCACCAGTTTCTATCTGAGTTTAAATACCAGGTGACCAACATTGATGGTGTCAGAACAGATCACCCCATGGCCATAGTCAATCTCAGCTGGGAGGGGGTCACAGGCCCAAAAAGAGTGGCTATGTCCCCAACCTTACCTGTAGATTGCCTGATGGGCAATGATCTGGAAATTTCAGCCTGGGCTGAAGTTGAACACCAAACCCATCTAAGGATGCTGGGCGTCCCTGTAAAGGTTAGTGGGGCTGTGATGGCCACAGCCCCAGCCCAAGATCTTGGAGAGATGGAGCCTGGAAGAATGGCCCACTCTCCCCCAAAAGAGAGCACAAGGGTTGAAGAAAAGTCTTCTTCCCTCCAGACAGTAGGTAAGGGTCAGCCTCCTCAGGGAACTGACCCTACCCCTAGTGAAGGAACTGCCCCAGAGGTAGTCAGGCCTGGCCTGGCCACACCCCTGATGGCAGAGGACCCTTCCAAGGTGGTACCCAGTCTGGAGCAGGTAACCTGCCCCTCTCTACCCTGCCTCAGCCAGCCCAGGGCTGCAGAGGTCAGGGAGGTCAGTGGACCCCCAGGGCCCCCTGTCCAGAGGAACCCCCATCAGCAGATTAGGGGCACCCAGGCTGGTAGCCCTAGCCAGGTGAAAACTCCTCTACACACTGAGGGATCCCCCATACCTTTATGTAGGGACCTCCCCAGAAGGACTCTGGTAGGCAAGGGCAAACCTGGGACCAGAAGGTTCCAAACCTGCCATGTCCCTCCAGTAGTCCATCCAAAGGGACCCAACCCCCAGCTGTAGGCAGCCAAAGGTTGACCCTTAGAGCAAAGTGCAACTCAGTCATGGAAAGACAGGCATACATGGTGACCAGTGATCTGAGGAAGCTGAGACCAACATTCCTAGGGCCTCACTTCCCTACTCAGACACCTCACCAGCCTTGTACTTTACCTAAGCACACCACAGGTAGTGATTCCCCATGGTGGAGACCCTCTCATACCCTTAGGGTGAGGGATTGCTTAGTGGACCATAAGACAGGGGGCAACCATGCTAGTGCAGGTGCTTCCTTATATGGCCACTTAGTCAATGAAGGCTCAACTGGCCAAGGTTAGCCTTATCTCCTTTCGTTTGGGGGGGTTATGTAGGAAGGTGGAATCTGACTATATGGTTGCCCCCACTTTTTTATGGTGTTTTGCTGGTTTATGACTTAGTTGGATTGGGATCCTGCTATTCAGGGCCCCAGTCTATCTGCTTTCTCTGTAAAAGGTTTCCATGTGCCTTAGGCACATCTCTGATTGGAATCTGGAGTGCCCTTATAAGTCCCTAGTATATGGTATACTATGTACCAAGGGCATAGGTACCTCAGAGGCCTACCAGGGGCTGCAGCATGTATTGTGCCACCCCTGGAAGGCCATCCAAACTGACACCAGAGGTCTGCTACTGCAGCCTGGGTAAGGTGGTGCATGCACCCCTTACTGTGATATAGGTTACCTATATCACTAAAATACATACACACATATAAACCTATAAGTCACTCCTATGGCAGGCCTTATCAATCCTGAAGGCAGAGTGCGTGGTTCCTATGTGAGAGGGTGCCCCTGCATGAGCAGGGCCCCTCTGCAGCGTTCGGAGACCCTTCTCTGATGCTGTTTGTAGTGCAGCCTGACCATATACTCTTAAGCGCATTATAACCTCGCGTTAAATGCTAACTTTGGAATGGCTGCACCTAAACATGTCGTGTTTGGTGTCAAACATCTTGGAATACTACCCCCCGCCAATTCTGGCAGCGGGGGTAGCATTCCACCCTTCTAGAGGGAGAGACATGTTAACCCTGGCCTGGCCGGTAACTTCTTTCTAAAGCCCTGGCATCACAAAATGGATGCTGCTGCCACAGACACGAGTCCGGCCTCCTGCTGCTGGACGAAACTCCGGCAGGGGAGGCCTGGACAATAGGTTTCCTGTCCCAGGGAGGTGTGACCACCTCCCCAGACAGGATAATGTGTATTGGGGCTGGGCGGGAGCACTTTCGGGTGCTTTGAAGTCCTGCACTGGGGGCACACTTGGTGTCCCTGTGCATACCCCAGTTCAAACTGGATCAGGGGCTTGCAGCCCCTGCTTTGGCGCGAACTGGACAAAGGGAAAGGGTGTAGCCACCCCTCTGCCCTGACTCACGCATAGGTGGGGCCACAGAGTAGTCCAACCCCTAAACTTGGTATAAATATAGGAACCCAGTCCTTAGGACTTTAGATTATCCCTGGATGAAACTCTGAAACAGAATCCTGGACCTTTGACGCTCTACTAAAGACTAGAGGACAGAAGAATCTCCCTTGGGGTCAAGGAGTGACTCCCCTGCTTGGCAGGCACCAAAGAAGCAATTGTCCGGTCTGCATCGCCTAAGCTCCCGTCGGACGCTGAAGTCTTTGCATCACCAGAGGTGGATTTCCAGACTTCCCCGAGGCTGCCCTGAGTCCCCAGCAAAGCTGAGGCCCGTAGCTCTCGTGGGTAACGTGGAACCATGACCCCTGGACACTGCACGCATTTGCTAGTGCATCCTCTTTTGGGTCTTCCACGAAGTCGTGCTTTGGGCTCCGAGTACCCCTAGCCTCCAGCACCAACTGCACCGAAGATCACTGGCCTCCACTCCACGAGTGTCCTGTGAGCCAGATCCACGTGCGATGTCTTGAGGCTCCTTCACGGTCACTAGCCCATTGGCTAGTAGCCCTTCACGAAGGCCAATCCTTTTCTTCTTGGGCATCCTGGTTGCTCCAGGACTGCCCTCACTTACCCTTGCTGGGTGAGTTCCTCAGACCTTGCTGGTCTGCACCATCGACGATCTTCATCTTCACCAAGACTTGCCGTTGCCAAGGCTTGTTGGGACCAATCCGGTCGCCAACACCTCAGCACTCGACAGACATTGTGTACCAGCCCGAATCCTGCTCCTGGTTGCCGACAACGCCTCCTGGACCTCGTGGCTGAAGAGTCAAGACGAACGTCAACGCACTTGAAGCAAGCGACATCGGTGGGCATCTGTCCATCGCCTTCCTGGTCACTGGCTAGTGACCCAGACTCTGTCCCCTCTGCTTTCAGGTTCTTCAGATCTCCGATCCACTCTTGGATCCACCCGGACACTTTCCACTTGGTCGCCAGCAGCACTTTGCAGCAGATCGCCATTCAAATCGACGACGAAACCCGACCCCGAAAGGCACCTATGCACCCGGCTTCCCTGGGTGAGGTAACACGAGTACTCTGGTGCTCCCGTGGGTAGAGACTCTAGAACGACCTAGTTCTCAAAGGGTTTGCTCCAAGTCCTCCTTTAAGTGTCCCTTTTCTTTAATTTCCTGATCGCGACTTTCTCCATAGAAGTTAACGGCGTATCGCGGTTGTGTATTTACACTGCACGCGTCCCCCGTGGGTCCCCTGTGTCACTACCTTGGGTGGTTCCTTGTGGTCCAAGCACTTCTAGAGGCTCTAGGCCTAGTGTCTAGTTCAGTCGTGGTTCTTATACCACTTTATTGGTATATGGTTTGGTACGCCCCTAGGGCCCAAACGTGTATTTGTGCTACTACTGTGTTTAAATAACTTATAACTTGTGTACTTCGAACTCTAGCCTCATAAAGAGACTAGAGGGGTGTGTTTAGCAATAAATACATATATTTTGAATATATACCTGGTGTGGTGCTCTTTCATTTGATCACTCAAGAGATTATAGACTGGTAAAACAAGCTGCTTTACATTCCTTCAAGACTTAGCCTGAAGGCTGCTCTCCATAGCTACCACTAGGATAGCTTTCAATAAGGTTGTCTTTAACCTATCTCCAATAAGGGGTTGTTTGGACTGGTGCAAGGTGCCCACTATAATTAGTGGACAGCATATGCCAGGCCAACTTCTCACATTGGTGTGCAGCGTGTGGGATTCCAGCTTGCTATTGTTTTACCAGATAATCTCAATTGAATTGATCAACTGAAAACCACTAAAGGTACCTAAGGTACATATAATTTAAGCTTAGAATACAGTAAGTTCTACTGAACTTAGAGTTGTGTGTTAAGGGATAGCACACCCTTTCTACAACTCAAGAGAGTTTAGTAGGCCACACTAGAGTAGGTAGTGCATACACCACACCTCACTAGTGATGTCTTCAAAGCCAGGACCCAGTGAGTCCTTGCCAGAAGCCCATGGGCTTCTCCCCTCCAAGTATGATACACTCCCATTCTTGGAATTGAGAGCATTATGTAACTTGAGGAAATTGAAGACAGGACAGAGTCCCACCACCCAACATCTTAGAGAGATGTTGGAGGCTTATGATCTCAGCAGGCCCTTAGGGACTGAAGGGGTAGGAGCAGAGGGTGGGGCAGAAGATGAGGATGGGGCCAGGGGTAGCAGTACCCCCAGCCCCCCCTCAAGAACTGACCAGGAGGGTGACAATGACCCTGACCTGGATAACCCAATTCCTCCTGTGGATGAGGAGGAGGCTCAGAATGACCTCCACTTTGACCCCCAGGAAGGATTGTGAGTGTGCCCAGAAGGTCTAGGTCTCCTTCTCAGGAGTCTAACCACTCTGGCACCTCAATAGGGACCTCTGTCTCCTCTCATAGGAGGGAATCCTCCCATGAGAGAAGAAAGAGGCTGATTCAATATGAGGAAGCTCAGCTTGAACTCAGAAAACAGCAACTGGCTATAGACAGGGAGTCCCTAGATCTCTACAAAGAGAGAAAAAGTTGGGACTAGAGTCCCATGGTGGCAGCAATATCCCTAAAGATAGGGAAAGGTCTTATGACCATAGAAACCTAAACAAGATTGTCCCTCCCTACCAGAGTGGGGATGACATCCACAAATGGATAACTGCACTGGAGAGGGCCTGTAAAGTTCAGAAGGTCCCCCAGAAGCAGTGGGCAGCAATCTTGTGGCTCTCCTTTGCAGACAAAGGTAGAGACAAGCTCCTCACTGTAAGAGAAGAGGATGCTGACAATTACACAGTCTTGAAGAGTGCTCTGATAGATGGGTTTGGCCTAACCACTGAACAGTATAGGTTGAAGTTCAGAGACACCCAAAAGCTCAGACTCAAGACTGGGTTGATTTTGTAGACTGTGCTACTAAGGCTCTGGAAGGTTGGATACATGGCAACAAAGTGCAGGACTTTTTAGGATTGTACAATTTGATTATGAAGGAGCAGATCCTTAATAATTGTCAAAACCAGCTTTTGCACCAGTATCTGGTGGACTCTGATCTGACCTCTCCCCAAGAATTGGGAAAGAAGGCAGACAAATGGGTCAGAACCAGAGTAAAGACTAAAAATCAGGGTGGTGACCAGAAGAAAGATTCTACTAAGTCCCAAGAGAAAGGTGGGGACAAATCTAAGGATAAGTCCACTACAGGGCCCCAAAATTCCTCTTCTGGGGGTGGGTCCCAAACTCCTTCTTCTCCTGAAAAGAAACCATATTGCCATGTCTGTAAAAAGCCTGGGCACTGGAAAACTGATCCCAGTTGCCCCAGGATTGGCAATAAAGAAAATGTTCCTCCCACAACTACTACCCCCCTCCTGGTACTACCAGTAGTAATCCTCCAGTTGGGAGTAGTGCACCCAAAAAGTTAGGTGCTTTTGCAAGAGGAACAGAGGTGGGCCCTAGTTTAGACAGGGACCCCTCAACAGACTCCTCTGACTCTGATGGTGGTATAGGATTTGCCACCTTTACCATGGGTCCCACAGCGTTGGGCAGGTACAGATTGGAGCCAATAATTAATGGTCAGAAAGCTGTGGCATTTAGGGACACAGGGGCTAGTGTCACCATGGTGGCAGGGAAACTAGTCCCCCTCACCAGTTTCTACCTGAGTTTAAATACCAGGTGACCAACATTGATGGTGTCAGAACAGATCACCCCATGGCCATAGTCAATCTCAGCTGGGAGGGGTCACAGGCCCAAAAGAGTGGCTATGTCCCCAACCTTACCTGTAGATTGCCTGATGGGCAATGATCTAGAAATTTCAGCCTGGGCTGAAGTTGAACACCAAACCCATCTAAGGATGCTGGGCGTCCCTGTAAAGGTTAGTGGGGCTGTGATGGCCACAGCCCCAGCCCAAGATCTTAGAGAGATGGAGCCTGGAAGAATGGCCCACTCTCCCCCAAAAGAGAGCACAAGGGTTGAAGAAAAGTCTTCTTCCCTCCAGACAGTAGGTAAGGGTCAGCCTCCTCAGGGAACTGACCCTACCCCTAGTGAAGGAACTGCCCCAGAGGTAGTCAGGCCTGGCCTGGCCACACCCCTGATGGCAGAGGACCCTTCCAAGGTGGTACCCAGTCTGGAGCAGGTAACCTGCCCTCTCTACCCTGCCTCAGCCAGCCCAGGGCTGCAGAGGTCAGGGAGGTCAGTGGACCCGCCAGGGCCCCTGTCCAGAGGAACCCCCATCAGCAGATTAGGGGCACCCAGGCTGGTAGCCCTAGCCAGGTGAAAACTCCTCTACACACTGAGGGATCCCCCATACCTTTATGTAGGGACCTCCTCCAGAAGGACTCTGGTAGGCAAGGGCAAACCTGGGACCAGAAGGTTCCAAACCTGCCATGTCCCTCCAGTAGTCCATCCAAAGGGACCCAACCCCCAGCTGTAGGCAGCCAAAGGTTGACCCTTAGAGCAAAGTGCAACTCAGTCATGGAAAGACAGGCATACATGGTGACCAGTGATCTGAGGAAGATGAGACCAACATTCCTAGGGCCGCACTTCCCTACTCAGACACCTCACCAGCCTTGTACTTTACCTAAGCACACCACAGGTAGTGATTCCCCATGGTGGAGACCCTCTCATACCCTTAGGGTGAGGGATTGCTTAGTGGACCATAAGACAGGGGGCAACCATGCTAGTGCAGGTGCTTCCTTATATGGCCACTTAGTCAATGAAGGCTCAACTGGCCAAGGTTAGCCTTATCTCCTTTCGTTTGGGGGGGTTATGTAGGAAGGTGGAATCTGACTATATGGTTGCCCCCACTTTTTTTATGCTGTTTTGCTGGTTTATGACTTAGTTGGATTGGGATCCTGCTATTCAGGGCCCCAGTCTATCTGCTTTCTCTGTAAAAGGTTTCCATGTGCCTTAGGCACATCTCTGATTGGAATCTGGAGTGCCCTTATAAGTCCCTAGTATATGGTATACTATGTACCAAGGGCATAGGTACCTCAGAGGCCTACCAGGGGCTGCAGCATGTATTGTGCCACCCCTGGAAGGCCATCCAAACTGACACCACAGGTCTGCTACTGCAGCCTGGGTAAGGTGGTGCATGCACCCCTTACTGTGATATAGGTTACCTATATCACTAAAATACATACACACATATAAACCTATAAGTCACTCCTATGGCAGGCCTTATCAATCCTGAAGGCAGAGTGCGTGGTTCCTATGTGAGAGGGTGCCCCTGCATGAGCAGGGCCCCTCTGCAGCGTTCGGAGACCCTTCTCTGATGCTGTTTGTAGTGCAACCTGACCATATACTCTTAAGCGCATTATAACCTCGCGTTAAATGCTAACTTTGGAATGGCTGCACCTAAACATGTCGTGTTTGGTGTCAAACATCTTGGAATACTACCCCCCGCCAATTCTGGCAGCGGGGGTAGCATTCCACCCTTCTAGAGGGAGAGACATGTTAACCCTGGCCTGGCCGGTAACTTCTTTCTAAAGCCCTGGCATCACAAAATGGATGTTGCTGCCACAGACACGAGTCTGGCCTCCTGCTGCTGGACGAAACTCCGGCAGGGGAGGCCTGGACAATAGGTTTCCTGTCCCAGGGAGGTGTGACCACCTCCCCAGACAGGATAATGTGTATTGGGGCTGGGCGGGAGCACTTTCGGGTGCTTTGAAGTCCTGCACTGGGGGCACACTTGGTGTCCCTGTGCATACCCCAGTTCAAACCGGATCAGGTGCTTGCAGCCCCTGCTTTGGCACGAACTGGACAAAGGGAAAGGGGTGTAGCCACCCCTCTGCCCTGACCCACCCATAGGTGGGGCCACAGAGTAGTCCAACCCCTAAACTTGGTATAAATATAGGAACCCAGTCCTTAGGACTTTAGATTATCCCTGGACGAAACTCTGAAACAGAATCCTGGACCTTCGACGCTCTACTAAAGACTAGAGGACAGAAGAATCTCCCTTGGGGTCAAGGAGTGACTCCCCTGCTTGGCAGGCACCAAAGAAGCAATTGTCCGGTCTGCATCGCCTAAGCTCCCGTCGGACGCCGAAGTCTTTGCATCACCAGAAGTGGATTTCCAGACTTCCCCGAGGCTGCCCTGAGTCCCCAGCAAAGCTGAGGCCCGTAGCTGTCGTGGGTAACGTGGAACCGTGACCCCTGGACACCGCACGTATTTGCTAGTGCATCCTCTTTTGGGTCTTCCATGAAGGCATGCTTTGGGCTGCTAGTAGCCCTAGCCTCCAGCACCAACTGCACCGAAGATCACTGGCCTCCACTCCACGAGTGTCCTGTGAGCCAGATCCACGTGCGATGTCTTGAGGCTCCTTCGCGGTCACTAGCCCGTTGGCTAGTAGCCCTTCACGAAGGCCAATCCTTTTCTTTTTGGGCACCCTGGTTGCTCCAGGCCTGCCCTCACTTACCCTCGCTGGGTGAGTTCCTCAGACCTTGCTGGTCTGCACCATCCACGATCTTCATCTTCACCAAGACTTGCCGTTGCCAAGGCTTGTTGGGTCCAATCCGGTCGCCGACACCTCAGCACTCGACAGACATCGTGTACCAGCCCGAATCCTGCTCCTGGTTACCAACAACGCCTCCTGGACCTCGTGGCTGAAGAGTCAAGATGACCGTCAATGCACTTGAAGCAAGCGACATCGGTGGGCATCTGTCCATCGCCTTCCTGGTCACTGGCTAGTGACCCAGACTCTGTCCCCTCTGCTTTCAGGTTCTTCAGATCTCTGATCCACTCTTGGATCCACCCGGACACTTTCCACTTGGTCGCCAGCAGCACTTTGCAGCAGATCGCCATTCAAATCGACGACGAAACCCGACCCCGAAAGGCACCTATGCACCCGGCTTCCCTGGGTGAGGTAACACGAGTACTCCGGTGCTCCCGTGGGTAGAGACTCTAGAACGACCTAGTTCTCAAAGGGTTTGCTCCAAGTCCTCCTTTAAGTGTCCCTTTTCTTTAATTTCCTGATCGCGACTTTCTCCATAGAAGTTAACGGCGTATCGCGGTTGTGTATTTACACTGCACGCGTCCCCCGTGGGTCCCCTGTGTCACTACCTTGGGTGGTTCCTTGTGGTCCAAGCACTTCTAGAGGCTCTAGGCCTAGTGTCTAGTTCAGTCGTGGTTCTTATACCACTTTATTGGTATATGGTTTGGTACGCCCCTAGGGCCCAAACGTGTATTTGTGCTACTACTGTGTTTAAATAACTTATAACTTGTGTACTTCGAACTCTAGCCTCATAAAGAGACTAGAGGGGTGTGTTTAGCAATAAATACATATATTTTGAATATATACCTGGTGTGGTGCTCTTTCATTTGATCACTCAAGAGATTATAGACTGGTAAAACAAGCTGCTTTACATTCCTTCAAGACTTAGCCTGAAGGCTGCTCTCCATAGCTACCACTAGGATAGCTTTCAATAAGGTTGTCTTTAACCTATCTCCAATAAGGGGTTGTTTGGACTGGTGCAAGGTGCCCACTATAATTAGTGGACAGCATATGCCAGGCCAACTTCTCACAACCAACCAAAGATACTCAACTGTCACAGCTTCCAACTTTCTGCATTGCAGCTAGTCGGCTATCTCATGTCAGAATGATTGTTGGCCAGCTCCATCAGCAGGAGTAGCTATACCAAAAAAGCATAAACACGAATTGTGATGCTCAGCACTAACACTTGTTTATACTGTCTATAGTGACACAGTAGCAGAACATTGCTTGTCCCCTAGGGCCATTGGAATTTAATTTGATTGCGATGATTTGTCACAGCCTGGGTTGAGTATTTCCCCACTCATGCATCACATAATGCAATAGTACTGACTATAAGGAATTAAGCCAGAACACCAACATAATCAAGAAGGAATTTTAGTTTAAAGGATTTCATAGTAAAACTGAACAAATACTTTGGGCCTGATTTCAATGTCGGGCGAAATTCCTTCCGCCCGACACCGACTCAGTCCTGGGACCGACTGACACCCGGTCGGTGGTCCCGACTGCCTCATTAGAATGTGACCGAACACTGTTCGGTTGCATTCCTATATTTCACTATGGGAGCATGCATTATGGCCATAAACCGGCTGTAATGCATGCTCCCATAGTGAAACGGGAGGTGAGGTTCATCCCTGCACCCCACGGCAGGCACCTCAAGGTGCCTGCCACAAGGTTCAGTGATCATCAGAGGGTCCCCCAACTGGAGGCTGTGCACCGAAGGGGGCCCTGCTGAGGGCCTCCAAACACACTTTCTGACATGGTTTCCATGTCGCACAGCCCGACATGGAAACCATGTCGGAAAAAATGCATGCTAATCTCAAGGACGAAAGGCCCACCCTTGAGATTATTAGCCAACTCTCTGAGCCTGTCGGAAGCCAGCAGGAATGACCAGCCAGTTTTCTTTCCGACTGCCTCCATCGTAATGAGGCGGTCAGAAAGGAAACCGAGCTGCCCATTACGATGTGGCCCTGAAGGCTCTGACCTTATGGGCCACTTGGTAATCGGCCCCTTAATGTGTGTTTATAAATGAATTAGCTAGGATATCCACTGCTTTACTTTCCTGACACATGCCCCAGCGTGTGCGGCGCAGCATTCTAGCCTATTACCTTTAGACGCATTAGATTTTCTGAGACATCATCACTTTTGACTCGTTTTTCAAACCCAGCTGCAGTTCCGTTAAGCACGAGTTTCCTGTAGCATGCCTAAGCATCAAACATGCGCATTTTTATAATTTTACTCTAAAGAACCCTGTTCGCCTATACCACCATAGCTTACTCCTCTCTCATCCTTCCCATAGATCATCTCAAAAACCTTGGAGTCACTTTGGCCTTTGACCTCACAACCTTGCCTGGGATCTCTTTAATAAGGACACACAGGCGGTTCCTTTTGGCCTGAAGTATGTCTCATCCACATACTTAACTATTGGTCCTTTTTTACCTATTCGCATACTAGTGGCCATTCAGTGTGTACTTACACCACCTTTTCTCCCACATAGGCCTCTTTACGTTCAAACGACATCCTTATTTCGGACGTTCCACGCCGTCTATGTTTTACTGTATTTGACTTCTTTGGCAAATGTACTCCACATTAACTTTTATTGGTAAGCTGGCCTACTACGAGACTTCTTCAACTCTTAGCACAGACTGGCACCTGGGTGTGGACCAAACTATGAGATCACACCGTAGCTCTTTGGATCCGCTGGCTCGGATACTCCTTTTTCTTCCTCCTCTCCTCACTCTTACAACCCTTCTCACTCTCTTTCTATTACTCATTCACACACGGGTATTTCTTTTGTGGTCCTCCTTATCTTGGACTATGACTGCCCAATCCCAAACTTCTTCTCTTTTCCTTTTTTCTTTTTTTTTCTCTCTCACAAATAACTTATAAGACAATTTTGCTCTTGCACCACAGATGTCTAAAATATGTTTCTATTGTATGCCATTACAGCCCTGAAGAAGCCCATGTTTGGGCGAAACGCGTTGGCTGTTTCTAAAGATGTACACTAAGCATGTTTGAAATAAAGACATACAAAGACATCAACAAACGACTATTGATTGTTTATCAATTTGTACACCTTGCATCGTGTTACTTGCTACTCATGTCTATTGCCTCTCATCTATTTTCTGTGTATGTTTCTATTTGTGGTCATGTGGCAGCTGACCATTTGAGGCGGGCAATACATATATACCACTTGACTGACCTGGGTAGTGCAGTTGTCTATAACCCGGCTGCTTTCTCATATGCTGTTTCTATTGTAAGGGTTGACTTGCACACCTGGCGGACACTTACCTAAGTACCTACGATGAGCTTTGACGATGACAGGGAAGAACTAGCGTGGACCTCTTTAAACCCAACAGCGAGATCAAACAGGTAGTCTCTAATGTGGGTAACAAGAAGGAAGGGTTAAAACTCAAATTTCAAAAACTAGAGAGACTAAAAAAAAACGAATTGTCCAAATGGTGGGACGGGGTCACTCTTAAGCGTTATTTAGATGACAAAAAAGTACCCAGAGGTCTAAGGATCCTCACGTTCCCCAACTTCGATGACCTTGACCCTGATCTACTTTCTGAGTGGGAGGATAACCTGCACAGCTCCTCCTTTAGCATGATGAAGATACTTATTGCACATGCTGATAGAAAGTGTTCCAAACTCCAGATTGTAATTAAAGCTCTAGAGGAGGAAATCAGGAAATTAAATCTTGTTGAAGCAACCACCAAAAATGATGCCATTCTGAAAGAACAAATTTCTGCACACCAGGCAGTCGTCAAAAGCAGGAAACTCAATAAGATCATGAGAGATGATCGCGACTACAACAATGGTCGAATCTTTACTTTCGCAACACGATTTGATGATATACAGGTACCAAAAGACAATACACTCACCACACCTAACACCGGGAGCATTTCTAGCATTAGTGCAAGCTCAGACGCTTCCTCAATAGACAAACCTAACAGGGAAGGGGGCATGGACGGAGGGGCACTGGGAGCATGCTCCTCGACTTTTTTAGAGGAGGTACTCCGTTTGAGGATCGGAAACAAAAAACAAAAAGAAAAACCAGGAGAGGGGGAGGAGGAAAAATTGCAGAAAAGGACAGGGTGCTAACAAGATACCAGAAGAAGCAGTTGAACAAACGTTAATGTCAAATATGAATGTGAATATGAGCCATACGCTTGAGAATACAAATGTTGATGATCTTGTTGTGAATTTATCTGATTATCCACTAACCGTCATGAAAACAATGTTCTGAATAAAGGACTTGGCTACTGTCCTGTGTCCTAGGGTGTGTTTTCTGAACTGCACATTGATTTATACAAATTTGTAAGGAAAGCCAACCTCAAATGTCACTTTGCCGTCAACAGCTTAGAACGTACTACTACTAAAATTGTTGTACCACATACCAATGTCACAGTGTCACACATTAAGAATGTTTCTACACTTTTGTCTTTAGATAATGTCAGTGAGTCCTCACTGGAACATGTACTTGACAGCATGAACATCACACAGGACTACACCTGTGACAGTGGCCTACACACATGCAGCAAATTCACGCCTCAGGGAACACACCTCAATAGTATTGAGGTATTTCACAACCTAGTGACTGAAGATCTACACCACCTAGAAGATAGATTCCAAAACAAGACCAAAACATACACAAAGGACAATCTAACATCCTAAGAGAGGAAAGCCATCCAAAATTTATGCAGAAATGACTCAATAGTGATCAGGGAAGCAGACAAGAGGAGAAATGTTGTGGTGATGAATAGGAATGACTATGAGGGTGAGGTACTCAGACAACTTAGTAATTCAACACACTATGCGAGACTCACTCACAACCCCTGCACGCTAGCCACCACCAAAATCAACACTCAACTCTCACACTGGAAGGAAGTGGGCCTCTTGTCTGACACAGAACACAATTTTCTCTCAATCCAAAATCCAAGATTTCCTTGTATATATCTTCTACCGAAGATACACAAAAAACAGCCCTTTCCTCCTGGGCGTCCGATTATTTCAGGCATTGGCTCCATGACGGGAGCACTTTCCAAATTCGTTGACACTTTTTTACAGCCATTAGTGGTCAACCTGCCCTCCTATGTCAGGGACAGTACAGATATACTCAACAAGTTTGAAGACTTGGAATGGGATGAAAGGATGTGGTTTGCAACACTAGACATAGAATCACTCTACACTTGCATCAGGAGAGATCTAGGCAAGATGGCGGTAGACTTCTTTCTTTCCAAGAGACAGGCAACCCTCTTTGATCATAATCTAATGCTGCTAGAAATGATTGATCTCATCCTAGATAACAACCTTTTCCTGTTTGATAAGACCTGGTATAAACAACAGGGGACTGCCATGGGATCTAAATTTGCTCCTTCATATGCCAACCTCTTCATGTGGTAGGTGGAACACACACATGCATGGTCGAGAGCGGCTTCAGACTGGACTAGGCACATCCAGTTCTGGGGCCGCTACATTGATGACATCATCATCTTATGGACAGGCACTGGACCACAACTTAGGGAATATTTCAACTTCCTCAATAACAACACCCTCAATGTTACCTTCACTCTTGAGATGTCACAGTCCAAAATACACTTTCTGGATCTTGAACTATACGTTCAGAACAATACAATTCAAAGCACACTGCACAGGAAGGAAACTGCAGTGAACAGTATATTGCACTACACTAGCTCACATCCACCTTCAACTAAAAAGGCTATCCCCTATGGAGAGCTGCTGCGTATCCGTAGAAGTTGCAGCGAGGAGGCCAACTTTGACACGCAAGTCAAGCTAGCAACAGGCAGAATGAAAAGGAGAGGCTACAAACAGCATGTCCTCAATGTGGCAGAAAATAAGGCCAGGACCATAAAGAGGAAACAAACACTTGTGAGCAAGAAAAAGGACATTGACATGGGAAAACGAAGACTCTCATTTATCACGACTCACTCTGCACTCAATCCCAAGGTCTTTAGAATACTTGGCAAACATTGAGCACTACTTAAGGGGGCACCTGGGGTCAACAGTATCATTTCAGAGAGACCATCCATGACATTCAAGAGAAGCAGAACAATCAGGGACGCTTTGTGTCCAAGCTACACCTTGTTCAAGACACCACAACAGCAAGGTTGGCTTCACAAACCTTTGGGATTTTACACTTGTGGCACCTGCAACATTTGCAACTTAGGCTGCAATAAAACTACAACCTTCAGCTACAACACAGGGACGCAGCTGAAGATACATCAGTATATCCACTGTCTCACCAGCTTTGTCATCTATGTACTTATCTGTGGATGTGAAAAGATCTATGTAGGGAGCACCACAAGACAGCGCAAAACACGCATTCAAGAACACCGCAGAGCAGTACTCAATGGAGACTCAGCATACGCACTGGTTTCTCACAAGTGTATTAGTGGAGTAGATAAAACCAAGTTCCACTTCCATGGCATAGACGTTGCCCTAAGCAACACAAGAGGGGGTGATAGAGAACTGGCACTTAGACAGCTGGAAGCTAGATGGATATGCACTCTACGTACCTCAACACTAGGTCTCAATGCTGACAAGGAAATGCATTATTTTTTGTAATGTTCTTTCCGATTTTAAGAACTTCCTCTACTGTGAGACTCCCCTAATGAATCTGGATCTGTCTGCATGCATAAGTACTATACGTCACTATACAGTCCAAAATTAGACTTGCCTGCATGTATTAGTTTTGCACTCTAACTTTATGCTTTTAGATTAACCATCTAAACCTGCCTTTAAACCTTTTTTGATCTGTGGCACTGTAACTTAATGCCCGTCCACTTAAAACATGGCACTACCAATGAATCTGGACCTGTCTGCATGCATAAGTGCTATACCTTTACTTTACAATCTAGAATCAGATTTGCCTGCTTGCATTAGTCTTGTACTTTCACCTCATGCTTTCAGATTAACCAACTAAACCTGCTTCTTAACCTCTGGATCAGTGGCACTGTAACCCTATTGCCCACCCATTCAAACGATGACATTACCAACTAACCCTGCTTTTGAACCTTTGGACGTGTGGCACTGTAATCCTATTGCCCGCCCACCAAGGCTATGACATTACCTATGCTTCTAGGACATCGCAACTGCTTTTGTTTCTGTATTCCCAACCATGATTGTACTGCAGAACCATTACATTCCTTGGATCTAAAAGAACTAAAAGTATTGTTTTTACCGTCTAAACCTTTCTCGCACCCTCAATTTTTTCTGGAGTAACAGAATATTTTAACTGTTTATGGATAAGCTAAGATATACCGTAAACAATTTTGCATAAGGAATTACTACCAGCATACGTTAGACTGTTTTCCTTAGATGATTTTACATGCCTTCTGGTACCATGAACATTGCTTTCCTCTTCTTTCCTCTGCCCGAATTGCCCTTTTTCTCTCTCTTCTACATTACTTTGACACTTCCTATCGTTCACATTTGCCTCTCAAATGGTTCCTTCTTAGGATCTACACAGCTTCGCTTTTTTGACGGCCGCCGTTGACAATTGTCCATCACCCTCCTTGACACTTCGTCCTAACAATCGCCATAAATGAACGGTTATGTGACCTTTGCTCCTATTCTCTATAGTGTACCTGTACCTTTCTGGCCTTCTCCTACATATGACTGAACTTAGGTTCTCACCCAATCTGGGTTTATCCTCTACACATACCGCATTTAAGTAGCTTTTAACTACTTTTACATTGGCTAGTTTCCAACCACTCCATAGTTCACTTAAATATTTCACCTTACATTTAATTTCCTGCCACGTTAAGTCCCGCAGCTTTACCACTAGATCAATAGTATGCTCATACCACCACGTAGTTCATTTAGTTTTTGAAACCGGAAACCATTACCACATTGATACTCAGATAGGAGGTTTACGGTCTAGTCTTCCGCTACCCGGAAGCTAAACTTACGTAACCCATGCTATATGGTGGGAACCAACGATTGAGTTACAGATCGTTGGACGTCTCGCCTCGTTGCGCACACCAGCCGGACACGGATCAGGACTCGCTACACTGCGGTTTACTGAAGTAAGTCATGAGGCTGATCGGGGATATTTTTCAACGCTACACTGCGTTATTGCTTAGACTGGACATGCTTTTTTACCTTGCCATGGAATAATGCGCATATCTGCACTCACCCGTAGTTGCGGGTTTTGGTGCTCGCCCTATACGCGGGGGCCACATCGTCTGGGATACCGTTAGGCATCCCGTCTCAGATTGCTGGCGCTACTAGTAATTTCACGCACATACCTGACCTTTGAGCCCGCTAGGATATTCACTGCTTTACTTTCCTGACACATGCACTAGCGTGTGCGGCGCAGCATTCTAGCCTATTACCTTTAGACGCATTAGATTTTCTGGGACATCATCACTTTTGACTCGTTTTTCAAACCCAGCTGCAGTTCCGTTAAGCACGTGTTTCCTGTAGCATGCCTAAGCGTCAAACATGCGCACTTTTATAATTTTACTCTAAAGAACCCGGTTCGCCTATACCACCATAGCTTACTCCTCTCTCACCCTTGCCATAGATCATCTCACAATCCTTGGAGACACTTTGGCCTTTGACCTCACAACCTTGCCTGGGATCTCTTTAATAAGGACACACAGGCGGTTCCTTTGGGCCTGAGGTAAGTCTCATCCACATACTTAACTATTGGTCCTTTTTTATCTATTCGCATACTAGTGGCCATTCAGTGTGTACTTACACCACCTTTTCTCCCATATAGGCCTCTTTACGTTCAAACGACGTCCTTATTTCGGACGTTCCACGCCGACTACGTTTTACCGGATTTGACTTCTTTGGCAAACGTACTCCACATTAAATTTTATTGGTAAGCTGCCCTACTAAGAGATTTCTTTAACTCTTAGCACAGACTGGCACCTGGGTGTTGATTAAACTATGGGATCACACATTAGCTCTTTGGATCCGCTGGCTCGGATACTCCTTTTTCTGCCTCCTCTCCTCACTCTTACAACCCTTCTCACTCTCTTTCTACTACTCATTCACTACACGGGTATTTCTTTCGCGGTCCTCCTTATCTTGGACTATGACTGTCCAATCCCAAACTTCTTCTCTTTTCCTTTTTTCTTTTTTTTCTCTCTCACTCTCTCTCTCAAATAACTAATAAGACAATTTTGCTCTTGCACCACAGATGTCTAAAATATGTTTATATTGTATGCTATTACAGCCCTGAAGAAGCCCATGTTTGGGTGAAACGCGTTGGCTGTTTCTAAAGATGCACACCAAGCATGTTTGAAACAAAGACATACAAAGACATCAACAAACGACTATTGATTGTTTATCAATTTGTACACCTTGCATCGTGTTACTTGCTACTCATGTCTATTGCCTCTCATCTATCTTCTGTGTATGTTTTTATTTGTGGTCATGTGGCAGCTGACCATTTGAGGCGGGCAATACATATATACCACGTGACTGACCTGGGTAATGCAGTTGTCTATAACCCGGCTGCTTTCTCATATGCTGATTCCATTAATGAGTCATTTATATATATGCTAAACAATTAATACTTGACCATGCAACATTACCAGAGCTGTGCCGGCAGGTCTGCTTACTATGACACATGTTTTTTGGGCAGCTGTAGCATGTTATGTTATTAACTTATAATTGTAATGGTCCTGCTATTCACCGACTCCCTCTTTAATTCTACCCTGAAACATACTTAGCCACTGATAGAGTCTGGCAGATAAGATACTCCATTACACATGTGGTAGATAACGGATATACCATCCATCGTATTACAGTAGACAGTGCATAGAATATAAATAATGCACTGTAGTACAGCGAACAGGATATATAGTATTTTTCACATTTGTTACAGACTATACCATCTGCAAAAACCATAAATCGGGCCCCTAGTCCCACATTACAGCCTGGTTTCCATCACAAATTAATTTCAGAAAATACCTTCACTTGGCAGTGGGGAAAGTTAGTCCACAGGGAGATCTGTTATAGTGATTGGGCTAGGTAGAGGTTTAGCTATTGAATTGTTGAGTGTCACTGAGATTTTACTGCGCTTTTTGCTTAGTCTCATTGGTTGATGGAAGGCAAAAATTGGCAAATTGAATCTGTAATGGAAGCCATGAAATATAAGTCACTTGAGAAGATAAATGTGACATATGCTGAGATAGAGTTTACATTTTTGGGTAGGCTGGGACGGAAAGAAAGAATGATAAAGTGAGTACTAGTAGGGAACTGAGTAGGCACTGGGAAACACACATTGTCTTTGGTTTTTATGCTATGACTCCTTCATTATGCTACAACAAATGCATATTTCACAGCCTGTACTGCAGCACCGAATTAAACCCCACTGCAGTTTTAGGTTGCAGGTGGCAGGTGGGCAGGGACTGGAGGTGATGGGTGGAATATCTGCCTCACTTAGCAAATGAACTATTGGCATTAAGAAAGCAAGGTGACATCACTTGTCCTGCCACCACTCAGACTTTTCCCCCTCCCTGGACCGGCTGGGCCTCCTCTAAATTCCATGGCTGGCTGGCGATTGTTGTGGCAGCACTGGTGTTCTGTGCACCTAGAGAAAAACATTATCGACCCATTTTTGATACCAGATTGACCATCTAAGTATTTTTCTTTTTGCACAACAGTCCCAACAGTTAGGTTAGCTTTCTATCAGTATCTTTTCCTATAGAAAGTATTACTTTAAGAGGTTTGTACTTTGTTTGTTGGTTGACAACATTTTAAAAATGCAGGTAGTCAATGAGTCAGCCAAACAGCATTTTTCTCCTAATGGAGGGATACGGTAAGGGTATAAGGATGCAAAAGGATAATGGTGGAAGGGAATGCAAGGGGCATATTGATTTGGTTGTGATATCTTATGCCTGCCATAATGCACTGTCATGGAAACTGCTAGTATAAGATAATGGTGGGGTCCATGACTACTCCATCTCTGTCCTTGTACTTTTTGACTGTTTGATCATACTGGTGATTCTGTGCTTGTACACTGCCAACCGCTGGGATCCTTCCTGTGAGGGTCACGGGCTGTCCTGCTGTTTTTTTGCCCTCCTGTTTTGCTGGTGTGCGGATCCCTGCCGCTACAACGCCCTGGTGGGACTCGGAGTCCCAGGGTGCATCGCATCGCCTCAACCAGCTACAGCTGCTGTGGGGGGAGGCGTGACCATCGCGCTATAAGGCGCTGCCTCGACCCCTGTGACGCGGAACGTACTGGTGATTCATTCTGTGCTTGTACACTGCCAACCGCTGGGATCCTTCCTGTGAGGGTCACGGGCTGTTCTGCTGTTTTTGCCCTCCTATTTTGCTGGTGTGGGGGTCCCTGCCGCTACAACGCCCTGGTGGGACTCGGAGTCCCAGGGTGCATCGCAGCACCTCAACCAGCTACAGCTGCCGTGGGGGGAGGCGTGACCATCGCGCTATAAAGCGCTGCCTCGACCCCTGCAGCGCGGGGTGCGCGCGGGCCATGCCCGGGCCAAGGGCGGACCCGTCTAAGCCCGTCCGAGACCGATTGAGGCTGGGCTGGGCCGCACCAT